>LIEC01007627.1:42181-76973 GCA_001925005.1 Drosera capensis
AAAATAAATTTCTTGTTATTGATACAACAAAAAAATACTAGATGTTTGAATTTCACTTATTCTTAAAATAATGTAATTTCACCGTAGAATTATCTTAGTTCGTATACTAACACATTAAAATCATAAATGTGATAAATGATGAGTTGTTGATTTTTTATATATGTACATCAATGGAACATATGAAAAAAAAAGTGTTAGTGTAAATGAAATAGATGAATAAATGAAAAAATAAAATAAAAAGTCATTGTAAATTAATTAAGTTAAATATAATCATAAATATATAATATTGTAATTAATATAAAACTAACCAAACTTTGATTTCTTTGATATCAAGAAAGATTTAATTAGCTTTATATAGTATATAAGTAGATGATACTACCTCCGTTCCAAAAGAAATATAACCTATTGACTTGACATAATAATTTATGTGTGTGTTATTTTTTGTTGTACAGACCAATTTGCCATTTGACTTATGTGAATGAGAGGAGTGAGAAAAAAAAGAGAAAAATAATAATGGAATAAGTTGATGTGATATAAAATAAATAATAAAAATATTTTGATATTTTTATAGTAATTTTTTTAAAATAGGATAATATTAATTTAATTGATTTTCATAATTTTTTGGGGAAGGAGGAATAAATTTTAGGTAGCATTTGGATTGATGGAATGATTTGAGGAAGGAACGGAATGAAAGATAAAATAGAATGAAGGATGGAATAAAATGAGATATTCTAGTTTTATATTGTTTGTTTGGTTGATATTTTGGGATGTAATAAAATGGAATGAAAATTTTTAATAGTTTAACCAAAATATTTTTATAAAGGCACAATTCAAAAAAAAAAAATAATATCATACCCGTAACTTAACATTTATGTTAATTTAACTCTTTTTCTTAATTAATTGAATAATTATATTTAAAAAAAATTAATTTTCATGATGATTATGCTTTAATTAATTTAACATGTGATTAATTAATTAGTTTTCTTTGACATTTAAATCACATTAAATAAGATAAAATAATAATAATCAAATCAAATTGATTATACATTTTATTTGCTAATCTGGTTGCTGCCAGTGTCTAATAAGTCCTAGTCCCTACGGTCCCTCACTATCTACCTAGTCCCAACATCTAGTCCTTCCCCTTTTTATTAGCACCGGTCACAATCAAACATAAATTTCTTTATTTTATCGAAATGAATCATTTTATTTTTGTCTTTATTTCGTTATTTCAAACATAACATCAGTGAATGACTTCATTTTCAGATGCTTCTCGAATGTCTCATTTGTCAATGATTGACTCTTCCAATTTAATTCGTAAAATTTCAGTCAAACAAATACCACATCGCAGCACTTGCAATTCGCCCCCTAGGGAAAATCAGGAAATGAAATGAATCTCACATCAGGAAAAATAGCCAAAAAATAATTATCCTGAGACCCAAAGCAGAAAGAAAAAGAAAACACGAGCGGCTTTCAGTTCAGAGAATATAGCGAAAGAGAACGAGAATTCAGAGTCAACCAAGGAAGACAAAAAATGGAGTTGCCCATGAGCAAAAAATCTCATCTTGTTGCTACATTCAATTCAGGGTGAGATTCAATTCAAGCTTTCTCTAATATTTCAGCTTTGCTCATTTCATCATTTGTTTTTTTTTTCCTGAAAAATTATCGCTGAAATGGGGTGAGAACCTTGATTTGGAAACTGGGTTCGACTCAAAAGGGGTAAAGATCTTTTTTTTTTTAAAACAAAATCAAGTTTCTTTGATGGGAAGTTTAAAGTGATTTGGGAACTGGGTTCGACTCAAATGGGGAAGCATCTAAGTTTTTTTTTTTTTGAAGTAAAATGAAGATTATTTAAGGGGAAGTTTAGGGTAATTGATTTCTTGTGTTTTGATGTACTGGCGGTGAAGGCAAAATGATAGGGGAAATGGGGATTCCAAGTAAAGTGCACAGATGAGGGAAATGGGAGTTTGTGGGTGTTGGGTTATGATTGATGGGTGTATACAATTTGTGGTTGATTGTGGTCTTCGTCGGCGAAGGAGACATGAAGTTAGATTCTAGTGGATGCCATTTATGAGTCGAGATTTCAGGTTTTGTAGCCTGGGAAGTGATGATGAAGATTCATTTAGAAGGGGTTTTAGCATTTCGGGTTCTAGCTGAAGAGAGGATCTGGGAGTTAGATAGTCAGTGTATTAAGTTATATAACTGTCTTTGTTCCAGAAGTTGGGGACCTTGGGGTTATATGACACAGCACTACATTGGGAATGAAAAATATTTATCCTTGTTTAATCATGTAAGAGGTATGATTGCCTAATAATGCTGAGGACACCTATATGATGAATTGCCACCTAGGTGAAAAAGAATTGCCTGTTGTGGAATGAAATGTTTCTATGGATCCTTCATGTAATCACCTGTCATCACGTAGGCCTGATGAGTGGCAATATAAATAAGATGAGATTATGAATTGGAACCACATAGAAGAACGACTATTGATGGAAAGTTGTGCTAGGCCTAGGAAATACCGAAATACTGCGATGATTCGTTAACGTATCATGCGTTCTTTTGATGAAGATATGGGCAGATCAAGTGTAGCTTGATGATTGACAGTAGGGCTAAAGGATTAAGTTTGCTTCTATTCTGACTTGCCTGGATTGGCTTATTAAGGTGATTGTACAGACATGAGTTGTACACCTCAATCCTAATCTCATGAATTGATGGTTATGATGGTTCTTGACAACAATATTTTGACACTAGTAAGAAAATTATTAATTTAAGCTTTTGCTTTTTAAATATTTTCCAAATATGCATTTTGTTGTACCTTTAGTGTGGGCTTTGCTATGCGGGAAGCGATCTATGGAAATGCTGTGTTGTAGGATTTTACTAGGTGGGTGCACACTATTACATCTCTAATTTCAAAGCTATCTGAAATGAAGAAAAGTGAAGTATCCTGAGGTTGCCATGATTCTTGTTTTTGGTTAGGATGATTGCCATGATTCTTGTTGTGCTTTCTCCATCACAATAATTTTAATTACCAGCCTGACAACTCCTCAGCTGCAAATTGAAGTTTCTGCTTTAATTTTCTTTTGCTAATGTGCTTTCCCTTCGGAATCCACAGCTGCACTTGCGTGTGATGCGTTCACACTTCACAGTTGGATGCATGCTACCCAAGGAAATATGATTGTGAGTGGAATAGGCAAACCTGTTAAGCACACACAAGGTAACAAAACTGTGGTATTAATCCATAACTTTAAGCTCTCAGTTTTTGGCTGCTTACCTCTTGAAACGCGGGGTCTTAGGATTTCTTTAATTTTTACTGCTTTTTTCTCTTCCTGTTTGACAATGTTGTATGCTTGAAACAAATTAGTTCACTCAGCTAGCATAGTAGTGGATTTGTATTTTTTTCCTGAGATGTATCATGTATCCCTTCAGCGGCAGCAACTTGTGTTGACAATGGTGGTTTCTGATAGCTAGTGATCCAGGGTTTCTTCAATGCTCCCTTAGGAAAGTAATGTATTTTTTTGGTAGAACCATGAAATTTATTACGCAATCTTAGGCAATGTTGACAAAAAAAAAATTAAGAAAGGGTCTTTGAATTTATGGTTGGTCCATCATTGGTATCATTATGTTCTACATTTTCTCCTTTGTACGTCATCGTTGTTTTCTATTAATAGTTAGCTCAGAAAGCATAGTAGTGGAACATTTTTTTTGTGCCAATTTGTATCGTGCATCGCTTAGGAGCAGCAGCTTTGTGGTTTCTGATGGCTAGTGTTTCAGGATTTGTGTCTTTGATTGATTATTACAAAGCTTTTATGATGTTAGCAATGATGTTTGTTACAAGGAGTTTTGAGCTTGTTTACCGTTTGCAGTGGTCAACATTGATTGTTCCCTTAACCAGCTTACCTTTTATACAATCACATTAATAGCTAATTTGTGAGCATTCAACTTCGACAGGTAAGTAAGTTATGCTTGCAGTTGTTCCAAGTGTTTGTAGCATGTTGCTTTGTGCAGTTTCAAGTATGCATCCGCGTCTTTATTTAAAAAAAAATAAAAAAATGCATGTGTGTTACATTGGGTTGTTATTGGATCTCAAAAGATCCTATACGTATTCACTGAAGGGAATATCACTGAAAACTGTGGTATAATGATCAGTCAGGATGGTTCTGTCTGCAATGTCGGTCCTCCTGAAAAGAACCTATATGAATAGTTGTTCTGTATGGTCGGGACGTAGTGGCCTTATTTTTTCTACGCTTTTAAGTGAGCACCTTTTCTTTTTCATATTTGCTCTTATTACATGAATTATTCCTCCACAGGTCTTCCTATGAGTTGGTGACTGGAGTTGAGTAAATTAAGGATGGAGCTTACCCTTACGTTTCTTGTATTCACTTCTTTGCTTTCCTTTGGCATGCCTGATTCCCAAGGTAATTCACTAATTAAATTATAAATGATATGAGCATGATTATGAGTCCAACCAAGGTCGAGTTCAGGTCCTCTGGTCATATTGACACCTTCAGAGTTCCCTCTTTCATACACAGCCAGTTACCTCTCAGAACAACCCAACAATCATTCCCTTCGTCTGTAAAAAAAAATAAAAAATTCCTCTCAGGTGAGTTGTGGGTGCGCGAGGCTATATTTTGCTACTCTTGCGGTGGTAGCCTTTTTTTTATTAATTGAAAATTCTCCAGTGACTACTTATTTGACTTGTTGGAAGATGGCGATGTCTCATTTTTTCTTTTCTTTTTTTGGTTTCTTAGGAGAGGCACTGTATGCATTGAGAACGTCGCTGAATGCTTCTGCTAATCAACTGTCTGATTGGAATCCCAATCTAGTCAACCCTTGCACCTGGTCAAATGTTATTTGCAATTCAAATAACAATGTTACGTCAGTGTGAGTCTCTCTGATGCATCTGCTCTTCCTGAATTTAGCTTTGGAACATCTGCACTGCTATGTTATAAGCCATATCTTGTACTGACAGACTTTGGTTTGGATGTTATTATACACAGGACTTTGTCATCCATGGGATTTTCCGGCGTCATAACTCCTGAAATTGGAACCATTACGACTCTCACAAGTCTGTATGTGGAAGTTTATCTTGCAGTCTTGAGTTGTTTAGAAATAGTGTTTGCATCTGCATAGCTAGTTTGGGACTAGAGAGTTGGTTGTCTTATGTGTTAATGTGCTGTGTGCATCAGTTCAAGTAATCTAGATCTCCATTAATTCTATTATTTTATATCCTCTTTACTCTTCAGAATCTCCCTCCGGGGATAAAAACTGGCTATTTCTTGTTTGGGCCTAATGCACTGACATCACAATGTTGTTGTGAGCTCCTATGTAGTTATCATCAATAATGTAGAGTGCAGCACATGGTGCTAATTCGGCCTAAAAGTCTCCAAGTTAAGAACATAACTCGCAAGTGTTTCATGACTGCTGGAAACTCTTTGTATTCAATCTAGCAACTCTTGTTTATTCCACTTCCTATGCCACGCCTTCCTTTTTTCTACTTGCAATATTAAGCATGATACTTATGAATGGTAAAAAAAAAAGTATGATACTTATGAGTACTATTCAATATTCGTAGCGCATGCCTAGTTAGTTTTGTTTAGGAAGGGGAAACCGAATAAAATGTTTTCAACACTTACAACCACTTTTAGTTGTTAGACGATGCTAGAGCTATACTAATACGACCACCACGTTAGATATCCATAAAAGCTTGATAAGACACATTTATTGCCCTGTTCTTCCAAAACCTACAATGTTTAACTTCTGTTGTGGTGAATTTCTTCAAGTCTTCAGATTTTGTAGCCATGTACTTAGTACTAACTCATTCTAACTGGATATACACTCAATTAATTGTATTGTATCACTTGGAACTTTATTCAAATAAGGTTCCTATGGCGCTTCATGCTAGTAAAGTACCATCTATAAGATTTTCAAACTGGTTGGTTTGGATGTGAGAAGGATCATACCTTGAGAATGTGATGCAGTAGTAATCTAAGGTCAATAATTTTGCTTGAAATAGTTTAAGAATTAAAGGAAAGGAATGTACCTACATAATCCCAAATGCAGGGTGTGGGGAGGGTGATGTATTGCAAAATTCTACACACTACCTGGAGAGTATTTAATGTATTTTTTCTGATGTACAAAGAACATTTATTCTGCAGGTCACTGCAGGGAAATGGTATAACTGGTACAATACCCAAACAGATAGGAAACCTGACTGACTTAACAAACTTGGACTTGGAGGACAACCATTTAAATGGGGAAATACCATCATCCCTCGGTAATCTTCAGAATCTGAAGTATTTGTGAGTATCAGTTGCTAGTGGCTTCATTCATTTTTATTATCCAAAGATGCTGTCTCCTTTGATGTGTGATAACCTGAATTCGCCATACCACTGTTCATGTAGGATCCTGAGTTCTAACAATCTTACTGGCCAGATTCCCGACTCTCTTGCTGGCCTAACAAACTTGATCAGTTTGTGCGTTTATCAAAATCTCTATCCTTTTAGTCTCTTAAATTGCTATTACAGCATTCTTTTTCTCAGCATATGATTCAGCGATCAAAACTCCTTTGGCAGGCAGCTTGACTCGAATGACCTCAGTGGCCAGATACCTGATCAACTATTTCAAATTTCTAAGTACAAGTATATCATCTAGTCTTTTGATTTAGGTGACTGTTCTGTAAAATCCAATGATTAGCTGTCCAAAGCGGTGATAACTTTATTTGTTTTTGGTCCACAGCTTCAGTGGAAACAAGTTGAGTTGTGGCGGGAACAGCAGCTTTCTTTGTGTATCTAAAAACAATGGACCAGGTATGGCCAATCTTGTTCGAGTTTATAGATTAAGCTGAAAATGCTGCCGAAATGGTTGTATAATTGTTTAAGGCCTCAAATGCTCAGTTATAATAATGCCGTAGGTATTTCGTTGCCTGTAAAATCAGGTGCCTTAAACAATTCTAATCCTAGAACTTGTTGGACCTTGTTACTGATGCAAACATTTATACATTTGGTGCTTATTTTCTTATAGGGTTGAGCAGATGCCTAATTTCACATCTGTCAACAGATCTGAGTGCCTTAGTCAACTTTTTTTCACATACTAACAGGGGCTTCGAATAAGCGAAAGCTAGGAGTTATTCTTGGAGTTGTGGGAGGGATTGCTTTTGTCCTCCTTATCTTTGTGTTTGTCATCTGTAAGGCTAGATATAAGCGTTACAATGGTGAAGTCTTCGTTGATGTTGCAGGTAATATTTCACTTCCGCCCTCTCCCTTTTGTGACATTCAAGCAATAAGATGGAACGTAAATGGTTCTATTTGAGTAGGATTTTTTTGGCTTGCTGTACAAATAGATGCTGTAGATTTTTTGGATAAATATTTACACTCACACGTTCATGCCCGGCATGTTGATCCGTCAATTTATAAATTATATCATTACAGGTGAAGTTGACCGCAGAATTGCATTCGGACAACTTAAACAATTTGCCTACCGAGAGTTGCAGTTAGCTACAGACAACTTCAATGAGAAAAATGTTCTTGGCCAGGGCGGGTTTGGGAAAGTCTACAAAGGTGTCTTATCAGATAACACAAAAGTTGCTGTGAAACGGTTGACTGACTATGAAAGTCCTGGAGGAGATGCAGCTTTCCAGCGTGAGGTTGAAATGATAAGTGTAGCTGTTCATCGGAATCTGTTACGTCTTATTGGGTTCTGCACCACTCCAACAGAACGCCTCTTAGTTTATCCGTTCATGCAGAACTTGAGCGTTGCTCATCGCTTAAGAGGTATCAATTCAAATGTATTTGCTGCTATTTTTCTCCTGAAAAGACCATTCCCGTATCTTCTGAACTTACTGGTCCTAGCTTAGAAGTATTATGTATGTGCGTGGGAGGTACTAGATTAGTCCATCGGTGGGACAATCATGTCTAAACTCTAAAGGAGCTTGCTAGCAATTCTTGGAAGAATCATTCTTCCATTCTCTTTGCTCCGTGGATTAAAGCTGTGAGCAGAACTCCCTCTCCCTGACATTGATCATGTTAAAATCAGGAGGATGACATTGATCTTGTTAAAATCATCTTTCTATTTAACAAACAAAATCTCCATGTGATAGCCTTCCATGGCCATTTGATAATGGGACTTGAGATTTCATCGCTCCGTGTTATATGTGCAGAGCTGAAACCCGGAGAGCCTGTTCTCGACTGGCCGACTAGAAAAAGGGTAGCCTTGGGCACAGCCCGAGGATTAGAATACCTCCACGAGCACTGCAACCCCAAGATTATTCATCGTGATGTCAAGGCTGCGAATGTCTTACTCGACGAAGACTTCGAAGCGGTCGTCGGTGATTTTGGCTTGGCCAAGTTAGTGGATGTGAGACAGACTAATGTGACCACACAAGTACGAGGCACGATGGGACACATAGCCCCTGAGTACTTGTCCACCGGAAAATCTTCAGAAAGGACAGACGTTTTTGGGTATGGGGTTATGCTGTTGGAGCTCGTCACGGGTCAACGCGCGATCGATTTCTCGAGGTTGGAAGAAGAGGATGAGGTTTTGTTGCTTGATCATGTAAGGTTCTATGAAAAATTTACTACTTCACCGCTTGACCAACATTTATATTTCCTCATTTTCTGGTTTCTTACATATTTTCACACAGGTGAAGAAGCTTGAGAGAGACAAGAGATTAAATGCCATCGTGGATCGTAATTTAAACAATAACTATGATATCCTAGAGGTGGAGATGATGATCCAAATCGCACTTCTATGCACACATGCGTCACCAGAGGACCGTCCAATGATGTCAGATGTCGTCAGAATGCTCGAAGGAGAGGGACTAGCCGAAAGGTGGGAGGAATGGCAGCACGCGGAAGTTACTAGGCGTCAAGAGTACGAACGACTACAAAGAAGATTCGACTGGGGAGAAGACTCCATTTACAACCAGGACGCGATCGAGTTGTCTGGTGGAAGATGAGACGGGACAAGTAAGAAATGCTGATAGGATATCATATATCGTCGCCTCCTATAAGAAGTGGCTTAATTTTGTCACTGTAGGATTGCAAATGGCTTTTAAGTTTCTCAGCGGATTTAATGTATTGACGAAAAAGGATCAAAACCTTTAAAGGTCTTCGTATTTTATATATGGCCCGTTATTGGTTTCATTTGGTTTTAAAATTTCTCCTTTATTCTTCGTCCTTGTTTTCTATCGACAATTACGTTGTATCGTATGTATTGGACCTTATTACTTGTATAAAATCCCCTTCAGAGTTGATATTTTTATTTTACTTCCGTAAACCTTATCATATGAATATTTTGCCTGGCCAAAAATGGAAATGTTGAGTAGTTATTTGAGAGAATTGTTATCTTCCTTGAACTTGATCTTTGCTCGTGATTAAATCTACATATATCTTACTCTCCTCAAATCCTAACCATTATGGAAATATGTCAGTTCTTATAACGCAACTTGGAGTACACTCAATGTTGAGGTAGTCAAGTGAATTCCATCTAGTGTAGACTAGACTCATTCCGGTGATTATCAAGTAAATGTCAACGTATTGTCATAAAAATCTTATTATACATTTTCCTTTATTTATGTTAGAAATAACTATAGAATATATATATATATATAAATATATTTATCTTATATTTCTGAAAGTTATTTTTTACTTTTGTTGGTGTCGACCAGGGCGTACTGATAGTTGTGATGGTGGTGGTTGTTACGATGGTGTGGAGATGATGTAGACTGGACCTTTGTTTGGAGAGATCGAACTGCGACCATAATGGCTTTGTGTTGCTGTTTGATTGTCGAGTTGGTCTTGCGATTTGCTTTGTGGGTTGGCTGGTTCTCTTATTGACTCTCGTGTTATGCTCAAGGACGCAGAGGACAGAGACTCTTTTTGTTTTGTGTGTGGTCCATGAAGACGATACATATAATCACATCAAATTTTAAAAATTTATAAAAAAAATATCTGAAATTTTCATATTATAACAACGCTTTTCAAAAAAAAAAAGATGATTTTCAAACAAAGCATTATTTTATTTATTAATTAGTCATCTATCCCATAAAAATGTCAAAAAATCATTTCTAAAATCAAACCAAATAAGATCAAATAGTAATTCATAAGTTACGGGATAACTCTTTGATAAATAAATTTCAAAATAAGACCTATTGATAATTTATAGTATATTTTAACATTATAGATATATTGTTCTATGATTTTAAATTTATCCATTGTACTATTTATATACATAAATAATTATTATTATTTATTCTCAACTATTTAATATTGTTCGCCAATTTATTTGTAAAAATATTTTATTTATAATATTAGAAAGATTTTATTCTTTTATTATATGTAAGATTATTAGCATAGAATTTGTGATAGATGATTTATGGTCTGAGAATTTTTTTGTAACTGTATATAACATAGGATTATAGATTATAGATTATAGATAAATAAAAATTATTAAAAAACACTTATATAATATTTGATGAATTCTCGTTTCGTAATCTTGTATAAAATAGATAGATCTTATTTGAAAATAAATATGCACTATATAAAATATTTTTATTTGTTGATTATCTCACACAACGAATGAAACATGATTTAAATATGAAGACATAAAAAAATTGATATTTTTATGTTTAAGATTGTTATTCTTTTTTTTTTTTTTTTGTAATAATTATTTTTAAATTTCCTTTTGATTTTTCATTTTGATTTAATTTTGATTTTTTTGTGCAAAATTTTCAAATCTAAATGGATGACATAACAATGATATTTTTTTTTTAAAAAAGATAAATTAGAATAGATATTAGATTATTTTTATTTTTTATTTTTTAAAAACTATTTTCAAAAATTAAAAAATTAAAAAATAGGGGATATTTTATCCCTGCTAAACCAATCTCCGCTGATCATTTTCTTACTTGGGTTCAAGCCGAGCCCAAAACCAACATCAGATCCAACAACATATACTATCGCGACCAGAATTCCCCGGCGATCGACGGGGGTTTGTCGCCGGCGATTCTCTTCAGGTTAAAATCCTCGATTGAATTCCCCGATTTTCATGGATTTTCATCGGCGGCGAATCAGCAAAGCCTTTTCCCCATCGTAATTGGTTTCTCTCAGAAAGGTGAGACGACTAATCCAAAACCCTAATTTGGAGAGATAATTCTCTGTTGTTCCCTTTGTATAATTTGATTTCTCGCTTCAATTGACCTTTTTGATGTATGAAGCAGTGCTATAAGCACTTATAGTCCCGTCAATTACTTGGTGTGGGCAGGCAGAGATAGAGATAGACATACGCCCTCTTACGTTACTATATATTTATAACGGAGAGATTGTCGATGTTTTTTTATATATGCAACAGCGAAGTTGTTTGGTTTTAGGGTTCGAGATAATTTGATTCAGATTAGTTTTGGGTGTTGACTAGAGTGATTTATTATTGTTTTGGGTGGTGTTGTGCAGATGGATGAGTATCAGGAGAGGGAGAGATTCGGGATGGAGAACGACTACGAGGGCGGGCAGTGGATCGGAGGCGAGTTCTATTACAAGAAGAGGAAGGATAAGGCGAAGCAGACGAAGGAGGATGTGCTTTATGGTGTCTTTGCGGCCGGGAGCTCGGAATCGGATGACGATGGTTCGTCGAGTAAGAAGAGGAGGAAAGGTGCGATTAAGAAGGCGAATTTCACAAAGCCTGTTAATTTTGTGTCAACGGGAACTGTTATGCCTAATGAGGAAATTGATCGCAATGTGAAGGAGGAAATGAATAACAAGGAAGAGGATGACGGATACAATCCAGGGTTGGGTCTTGGGGCAGGTTCTGCTGGTTCCGGAATGGGCTTTATTTCGTCTTTGAGTGTGAAATCTCATGATATGATGGAGAAGAAGGGTGGTGGAGCAGAAGAGGATGAAGAAGATGATCAGGAGTCATTTTTGCCTACTGTGTTTGGGAGGAAGATCAAGGAAGGAGCTGAGCAACGTCGAGAGAAGTCCAAGTTGGTTTCGAATGGTAAGTCGGGCTCAGATGGATCAAAGAGGCGCTCTGAGGCGTTTTCTGGTAGTAATGGTGTTGGGACGTTTGAGAAGCACACAAAAGGGATTGGAATGAAATTACTGGAGAAGATGGGATATAAGGGTGGTGGGTTAGGGAAGAAGGAGCAGGGTATTGTTGCGCCAATAGAAGCAAAGTTGCGACCAAAGAATATGGGAATGGGATTTAATGACTATCAGGAGGCCAAGAATGTTCCTTCTTTGGAGACAATGCGACGAGAATCAGAGGAGAATGCACAAGAGCCTAGTAAAAAGAAGGAAAAGCTATGGAAGAAGCATGCCCAAGCTCAGGCTAGTAGGAAGAGAGAGGAGTATATCACAGCACAGGAGTTGTTGGCCAAGAAGCAAGACCAAGGAGCGGAGACGATTCTTCAGAAGGTGGTAGATATGAGGGGTCCGCAGGTTCGGGTTTTAACAAATCTGGAGAACATTAATGCCGAGGAAACTGCAAGGGAAAGTGATGTGCCGATGCCAGAGCTGCAGCATAACATCAGGTTGATATTGGATATGACGGAAGTTGACATCCAAGATATAGACAGGAAGTTGAGGAGTGAAACGGAGACTGTTGTAGCCCTGAAGGAGGAAAAGGAGAAGCTTCAAAGTGAGTTGAATCGCCAGAAGAAGCAGCTTAACGGTATGGAGGAGATACTTCGAGTATTGGGTCTTGTAGAGGAGCAGAAGAAGTCGGGAGTATTGACTCTAGAATCTCTGGAAGATTACTTCCATCGCCTAAAAACAGGTTTCCCCACGGATTACAAAGTCTGTAACCTGTCTTGCATTGCATGCTCGTACGCCCTTCCTTTGCTCATCTGGAAATTCCAGGGTTGGGATCCGCTGCTTAAGCCATCTCATGAAGTTCAGTTGATATCTTCATGGAAGCTTTTGTTGCAAGGAGAGGATCGTCTTGACTTTTCTGATTCAACTTCTCCATATGCCCAGTTGGTGATGGAAGTCGTGTTTCCTGCGATCAGAATAGCTGGGAGTATTACATGGCAACCTAGGGACCCCGAACCTATGCTTGCGATTCTTGAATCATGGGAATCGTTGCTGCCACCCTCAGTACGTCAGACGATCCTCGACATGATCGTGATGAAGAAGTTGGAGGATGCAGTTGCTTCATGGGATCCATGCAGGGAAACCATTTCCATTCATGTCTGGGTGCATCCATGGTTGCCATGGCTTGGTCAGAGGTTAGAGTCACTCTATCAGCCTATCCGTTCTAAGATGGAGCAAGCTCTACGAGCTTGGATTCCGAGTGACGGATCTGCACATACTATCTTGTCCCCCTGGAAGACGGTCTTTGATCAAGCCAGCTGGGAACTCTTGATCGCTAGATCGATCGTCCCCAAACTTCGAACTGCTTTGCAAGATTTCCAAGTGAATCCTTCTAATCAGGATCTAACGATATTTGGCTGGGTTATGGCCTGGGCTTCTGATATTCCTATCCACCACATGGTGACTTTACTAGAAGTTGATTTCTTTCCCAAGTGGGAACACGTTTTGTATCAGTGGCTTTCATCCAGTCCTGACTTTGAAGAGGTCAGGCTTTGGTATGTCGGTTGGACAAATCTTTTCCCGGAGGAGCTCAAAGCCAATGAAGGAATACGGTATCACTTTCAGTTGGCCCTTGAAATGATGAGCCAGGCTGTGCGAGGTGCACCAATGGTGCAGCCTGGTGTGGAGGAGAATATCAGCTACATGAGAGCTCGCGAGCAGAGGCAGTTTGAAGCTCAGCAGAAAGCGTCCACCACTTATGTTCTACAGCAAACTTCCATGGGCCTGGGTGGAACAACTCAGATGGATGATACTCCTGAAATGAGTTTGAAGGAAGTTGTTGAAGCTTACGCACAGCATAATGGTTTATTATTCAAACCCAAGCCCGGAAGATCTTACAAGGGTCACCAGTTATACGGATTTGGTAGCATAAGCATCATCATAGATACCCTAAACCAGAAGGTGTTCGCACTATCAGGAGAAGAATGGTCACTAGTGTCTCTGGAACAGTTGCTACAGATGCAGCATCTCTATGCTTCAAACCGACGATAACTTTGCACCGTATCTGAGGTTTGCTGTTGATTTGTTTGGATGCCATCTGATCATCTTGGATCTGCCAGATCATTTGGCGGTGTAGAACTGCCTGTTCTTCTTCAGTTCCGTTTGATCTGGTCGGCCTTTGACTGGACTCTTTCACTAGCCAACTGAGGCCTTTGTTTGTGCAAGACTGCCTTGGTAAAAATTAGGAAAATTCTAATCATGTTGTACAATGCACTTTTTTCTCAGATTTATATCGTTGCAGTTATTTTCACCATGTCTAACGCTGTGCTGCTGTCTTATGAATCTTGCGTACAGTAATTGTATTCTTTTCTAATCACTTAGTCGGCTAATATAAGTGGTGTCTTGCTGATGTGCAGTTCTTTCTCATTTCTTGTTCTATTTTTCTCCGTCTCTTATATACTCTCATTTTGCCCTTAATTTTGTAAGTTTTGTTTATCTGTAGTTAACTTATAAGGACCTGCAGATGTATGGAGGCCGGTCTTCTCACTCTCGGGATGCTTATTGTGAATTTCTGTCGCGTCTCACAGAGGAAAATGAATGCTTTGTTCTTTATGAGACCATATTTGCCAACTTGCATGAGGTATATGCTGAATAAGTTTGTAGCCATTGCACTTCGATTTGTTGCTTTTGCCTCACATTATACGTTCATACCATAATGGATATAGTCTTTTTACTCAAATTAGTTAAATATAATTTGCACAAAACATCAACTGTCCTGCTGACCTCTGCAGTTTCATTTGGCTAGAACGAACTGGAGGCAGACAGATTTGGGATTCCGCGAATCCGCTGCCTCCAACTGCAGGACCTCGACTCCTGTTGAATATGTATTTTATCTTCTTCGCTTGTGATCTTTTGAATTCTCATGAACCACTTGAAGGCTTTTATCATATAATTGCCTTTTTCACTTGAAAGGAAACGCTGCGCAGCTATTCGATTTTATAACTCATACAGCATTTATTTACCAAAAGATCTGTGTAGTAGAATGATGTTTGATCTGCTTCAGGGATTGCGGTCTCCTTGAAATTTTTTTAACTTGAACCATATTTCAAGGGATTGATTGTGCGGGGGAAAGCTGATACAACAGCTGAGCGAAAATAAGGAAAATGCCGCTTCTTTCAGTACTTGCATTACAAATACCAGGTATGACAGGAAACTAAATAGTGTTCCCGATAGTATCACGTTTGTATATGCAGCTTTCCTATAGCACTTCGCATAACCCCGAGGCTTGGCACAAACGCCATTTATCGTCGTCTTTGATATAAGGTTCGTTCCTATAAGCAGCTTTTTTGTCTTGCTGATATATGAGCACGACATTTGTATACATATTGGCACTGTGAATCATTTCCCTGGTCCCGCTTAAAGCAGGAGCCTGGAACGCGTGCGGATACTCAGGAGCTTGACGTCGTCAACAACAGGGCCACAGAGCGATGCGAGATCGTCACTTCTGGTATGATAGTAAGTACTGAAGAACACGATGTTGGTCCTCGTGCTGGCCGCCACGAACTTGAGAGCAGCCCTCTTGAACCCTCCCTTTCCCTTGGACTCGTATGGGATCTTAATCGTGCTCCTTCCAGCAAAGGCTTCGACAACCATGGTACCCTCACAGGCATTGCTAGCGTCACCAACAGCAAACGTGAGAACATACTGGTGGCCCGGCATGGTGCGGGCGGTTTGCGTGATGACGCTCTCCCGTCCTGCAACAAGCTCTACAGCACGCTTGCCTTGGGGGACGGAGTAGTGGTCGGAGTCGACGTACTTGACGGCCTTCAGGGAGACGATCATCCAGCCGGGAAGCGGGGAGTGATCGTCTTCGATGTTAGGAGGGATCAAGACTCCCCATGATGTGTTCGGGAACACGTAGGGGCCTTCTTCCAAGTCTCCGTTCTTCAACAAGTTCTCTGCATAACACAACACCAAAAAGTTCCATTTTTTAATTCTGCTTTACGTACCAAGTCACAGGTCATAATCATTATATTCTATATACATCCGATAATCCTTGGGTTCTCATCGATCTATTGTAGATACACAGGAAAGTGGTTTGTTTAAAGTGACGAGAGCAAAATGTCACGGGCTTATTGTTATTTAGCTAGCCCGTGTCAAAAAGCATTAGGTGAACAAACACAGCAAAAACATTAAAGGGCACATGGCCTTGGTGGGCTATACAATTTCTCCAAGTTTCTGTGCTGTCTTGATGTGTATCTGAACTGTGCTATTCATATTCATTCATTCAAGTCGATCTAATCCAACACGGTGCTTGTTAGGCTGATGCCTAGCCACTAGCCAAAAATCATGTGGTGCATTTAACTCAGGTGTCCCATATCGAAAGCCGCGCTCGTACGATGTTACCATCCCCCGCTTTGGAATTTTCGTTCTGTCTTTAATTTTATCTGTTCATTCAGACAAACTTGAACAAGTCGTAAAAAGAACGAAAGGGACCCTAATTGGAATGTGTCCATCTGAAGTTGATGTAGGGTAGTGAAAGTGATTCGTGCATAATTGATGTGTAACGAGTCGATATCGACTGTCAAGTAGACAATTTGTGACCCTCTCGATGTAACCAAACTATTAGATTCCGTAAGAACAATTCCTCGAAACATCAGACAATCTGTGAACCATATTCGCTTAAACTAAAAATCTGACAAAAAGGAGGTGTTGGTTGTCGTCCTTCACCTAAGAATATGGCTTAATGAGCCAAAAGCCATCAACTCTTAGCCTCTTACGAGTTTGTAAAGGTTTAAGAACATGGATTAGTTTTTTCCTCATACATCAGATTAAGATTTGGAATCTGGAGTAAAGATCTGTAGACTCAAATCATCAATTCATATTAGCAATTTTTTTTATTTTGAAGTTGTATAATCATTTACAACTTATAACAATCAGTTATAAGCACATCCGAGCACTTTTTTAGTAGCCCATTTATTAAAGCCCTTATAGTGTGAATGTGACACGAGTTCGAATCCTGCTATCCCATAATACACTCAACATTTCGGTATGGTTGCCTATTTTCTTTGGTCATGTAAGTATGTAACACATCGCTATATGACAACTCTCTACTTTATGTTAATTACCTCAAAGTCATCCTATTATGATGCGTCTTCATCAACTGGAACGAACTCACTAGTTAGCTGTTTTTCTCGTATATCCTTATTCGAAACTTTATGTTATAAAGTGATCATCTTTACTCCTGATGAAGAGTCTGCTATGACCACATGGTGGGATAACCTGACAATACAATACCTACAAATCCGACACAAACGTATAACAAAAACCAGGACAGTGTTAACGGAACGAACAAAACTTACTGTTAGTCAGAGGAGGAGGATACAGAGCCCTCATGGCAATGGAATCGATCAGCGGACCGCAAGCGGGATCATCCTCCATCCCAGGATTATGCAACACGATATCGATCTCATCAAAATCGGCTTGGAAAGCCCAAGCATAGGAATCCCATCCAGAGCTACTATACAACGTCTGCATAGGCAGGACGCCCGAGTCGGGCGCCACTGACACGTTCAGCGCCTCTGCCTGAGCACAGGTCCTTGCGGCGCTGAACGTGATGGAATAGTACATTCCCTTCTGGACTTTTACTTTCTGCTTGATCGAAGCCTCGTTGCCTAGCCTGACCGCGTAGGAGCCTTCTGGTACTACTAGAAGCATGTCGCGTTGTTTGTGACCAGATTCTATGTACTCGACGAAGCCTGTGAGCTCCCAGTTTGGGAGGCCGAGTTTGTTCACAATCTCGGTCCCCTTAAGGTCCGATGGCTTGGGGGCTTGCTCGAAATTCCCATTCGGTAGCAGCCCTGCGAATCATAAGATCGAACTTTTGATAATCACAAGATCACGATCATGAATTTCATCATTCAGCACACATGCATAGGAGGGATATATCGCTTTATACTTTATGGTGCAACTTTTGCCCAAGTGTATTCATAATTAATCATTGTACAATAAGTTTGAACTTTTCAGCTATCATCATCGCTTTATTACAAACGTCATATAATAGAAGAGAACGTGTAAGAAAAGATAGGGACAAGGAAACAGCTGGGAGATGACACTGAATCGAGGTTATGCCATCGGTAATAAAGAATTAAGCATCATCATACATGGCTCACCAAGTTTAATGTAGCAACCTAACCACATCTCCATAGAATAAACTAAAATTAGTAACAACAAATAATTTCAGCTTTTCATTCCCCTGCTCCCTTCTCAAGAACTAATTAGATCATAACTATCGGATTATCTAACCCGTGATGACATATTATATAAACCGAAGCACTCATATGAACAACAATAACAACTACTGTTATTCAATTGTTTCCTTCAAGATGGGATGCGGGAAGAATGAGATATATACATATTCCAAAAAACAGAAAGATCGTTTTTTATCAGATCTAGTGAAAGAGAAACAGTCATTGAAATGCAATCCAACATACAAGATTTCATATGTAGTCGTCAATTTTACGACCAATTACCATCGTCAATAAATCAAGAATGATAGTGTCTGAAGCAAATTACCATCTTGGAAAGCAGAGCTCAGTCTAGATATAGCACAAAACAGCACAGCCAGGATAACAATCTGCTTCATCCTCTTCATTCTCCGAACCCAACAACAATAACCAATTTCCAATGAAAATGGGAAACTATAGAACAAAGAAACTATGGCAAGTGTGTGATGAAGAGTGGACTGATGTTCGATGCTCACTTATATGCATGGGAAGTGGGCACAAAGCCCTCAGATTTCGTTAAAATTACATGAGCATGCCACTACTAATTAAAATTATGATTATTTGTGATGATAATGAGATTTCACACAGCTGGTATTAAATCAGGGACAGCAGCATACTGTTGATTAGAATTGGCTGTCCATTTTTCTGCTTTCAGTATGGGAACAATTGTCCCTGTTTTAAATACATGTTGGGTGGTCGATCGCATATAAATTACCCTACAGGAGTTACGAGGAGTTTTCAATATAGAATAATTCTAAAGCAAATTTGTTTGTATAGTGATATTTTGTATACCAAGTGTGGTTTAAAGGAAATGATGCTGCAATTTGTCGTCATTTTTTCAAAACAAAAGTAGAATAAGGATGTCAAGAATCCATTTTCTACTATAGGAGGGAGGCTACATGTTGTTTTTTTTAGGCTATGTGTAAGTTAATTTATATATCCACGTTGATCACAATTAGGAAGAAAAAAAAAATATTAACACATATAATGTATATAAATAATTCATAATCTTCTGATCTAAGTTTTTGGATTAGATAATCTGTTCTATTCAACAAGTATTGCAAAGATTCGTTGTTCATCATAAGGATGTATAAATTTAGGTGATTGACCCATAGTTAAAATAGATTGCTTAGAATACTATTAGTGTATCATGATAAGTCTTACGAGAAAAGATACCTGATTATGTCATGATACGAGTTAAAAATCACTGTATGATATCAATTATGTAAAAACGTTATGCTTAAATTTTGAAAGGAAGAAGTATAAAGACAAAAGAAGTACTTGTTTCATTGAAACCTTTCCAAGAAGATTGATACTTTTATTCATTCCATTTAAATTATAACATCATCATATATTTATTATTCGTTCCGTTCCATAATAAACTTGACTTTTTATGAAAATTTATATGTGTATTGATTTTTGTGTATATAGATTAAACTATTATTTTGGTTGTGTGAAAATAAAATGAGAGAAAAAGAATAAGAGTAGAAGTAATAGTGAAATGAATTGATGTGATATAAAATAAAAAATAAAAATGTTTTGGTGTTTTTTAAGAATTTTTTTTTCAAATGAGATAATATTATGATTATTATAAGACATTAAAAAAATAGATGTTGTATTTTTTTTTGAAATGGAGGAAGTATTTAATTTGTATTTTGTCGAATTCTGCTTGTTCATTAAATGAAATGATAATATTTTTTTTGAAATGTACAATTAACATATATAACGTGAATAATTATTGATATTTCAAAATAAATTTTAAAAAACAATTTGTCAAAATTTATGTCACTAAAAAAAATTAAATTATTGTAATTTAAGCAAGAAAAATAGAGTACGCTATTTTGCCGAGCAGAAGAAGCTGGAGCCGGAGACAGATGCAGACTGGAATCACATGGCCCTTTCAAGTTTCATCGCCCCTTGGAAAAAGGCAGGCAAAGGCTGGCGCCACCTATCTCATCTCTTTTGTTTCTATATGCCACCGAAACCGAATATGCAACTCGTACGTTTTCGTTTGTCTATCTTTCTATTTAAATTATGATATTATATTATCAAATATATTATTTAATATATATTTTAAAAAATTTTATTATTTATTTTAGAGATATAAAAAAATTAAATCATTAATATAGAATTGAAATATATAATTAAACTATTATTAATATTTCATAATAATTTTACATAAAATAATATTTGATCGTCTCATAAACGATTCAGAATAAATTTATTATTTGTATAAATCAATGTTATAATTTCATTGGGTTTGAGGAGTATTATGCTCTGTTTCTGTTTCCCATGAATGAATCCAAGGATATATACTCAACATCAAGTTTATAAATTGTTGATCAATAAGTGACAATGAATACCGTATAAAAAAGAACGTTGCCAACATTCATTTTGATGGCTTATGCTTATGATTCAATTAATCAAATGCACCATTCTTCTTTCTACTTTGGCTCAAGTCTAACATGAAGTCGATTTGAGTCCACTACTTGTTCAAATCGAAACACATGTTCCTATAGGACTATAAGAGACGTGTAATAACCTGATTATATATAGCAAAAAAAAAAAAAAAACAATTCAAATATTTTTATCATAAATTAGGTGTGACAGCACTGAGATGCATGTATTCTTATATTTGCTGAATACGAGTAAAACAAAGAGATCGTTTTTCATTATGTTACAATATGATCAACCATTTTGTTCATCGATTCATTCCTGCAATCTACATCAAAAATATGAAAAACTCCCTAATTTGTTGCCCCTTGTATAATCCTGCAACTTTGCCTCTGGAATTAGCATTTTTTTCTAAGAAATGCATCGACCTCAAATTAAGACAGACCTGCATAATGATGCTAATTAATTATCCACACATGCTTATTCAAAATAAGCCAATCATACAATTAATTGCGATTTGGATTTCTCACGCATATTAATTTTGTTAGTGTAGTGTCAGTTCTGACGATAACTACATGTATGTAAATCTAGAAAATATTGACCGGAAGAAGAAAGAAGTTTCATATTCATCAAACATTGATCAAATTAATTATTTCGTCTGACCCATTAATATGATTTGATTTGTGCACATGGCACATGCATTGCTATATGAAACAAAATGTTTTTTTTAAATCCTCCCTGAGGATATAAATGTCGTCAAGTCACTTGGAAGACATTAATAATTCCTAATAGAATTCATCAATTTTGTTAATCTGAATTAGTCGTTGTTTATAATCATAGAATTTCACAAGCAATCCTAGATAAACCTGTGTTGAGAATATATATGAAAAAAATTATCCATATGATCGTAAAGGAAAAAAAGAAATCATCCTTTTATATGAATACAACACTCAATTCACCAATAAATATCCCATCCATCCTAATTTAATTACAACAAATACATATTGTGTATTATATATATATATATATATATATATAAGTCTTTTTTACATATCCATTTATGTCTGATCGTCCTGCAACATGTGTTAAGTTGAAATACATAGCTTACACAATCATTGACGTTTCACGATAAATTTATAAAAAACTAAGTTTGATCGTCGTGACACGTGTATCCAATTTTACATCGACATACGCGTTATGTCAAACGGTTATACTTAAATTGGGACGGAGGGAGTATTATATAAAGCCATTATTACTTGACGAAATCAATGACCCGGATTGTATTTTTAGCCAATTAACTAAACTCACTTTAACCTTTTTTTCCCCTATTATATAAATAAGAATCCTATTAAAAGTGGTATATTTTTATAGAACACGTGTTCGCATTCTTATACCAATTCGTCGATATTAACAAAATAATTAAACTATTTTAGGAAGAGAAAAAAAGATTTTTTCTCTCTTAGAACTGTGTACATCACATCTTATAAATGAGGTCTATTCATAATTCTTAAAGTGATTAATTAACATCTAATTTTTTAACATTTAATTAAGATGATTAGGTTTAATTAATGGTAATTAGGTGTATTCCTTTAATAGTCTCAAAGGTACGTAAAATCAAATTAAAATATTTAGACTTAGATGTAAATACATCGTTTTCAAGAGGTCATTATGTATATAATTTACAACACTCCCCCCTTATGTATTTTTCATCTAGTAAAATTGCCTCATTAAAATCTTTATCAAGAAAAATATTCAATGGGATAAAAACCAAGACGAAGAAAAAAAAGTGAAATCTTCCCTCAAACAAAACTCCCTTAAACATTGAAATTTTATTCAAGAAAAATTATTAAACTTTCTCATTCGAATCTTTTGTCCGCGCTTCATAAAGATTGCTCTCGATAATACCTATGTGAATAAATCTGTCAAGTTGTCACTTGAACGGATTTGTCACACATCGAGAACGTCATCATTTTGAAGATCATGTGCACCAGAAGAACTTTGTTGATATATGCTTTGTTATGTCGTCTTTGATACACCTTTCTCCGAGTTGTGCAACACAAGCTGTATTATCTTAATATAAAATTATAGGCTTCCAACGAATTGAAAACAACCCACATACATGACTTATATATATGTTGTATCATGGATCTTAGTGACACACATTCTCGGTCAGTAGAATATCTGCATCCGTCGAGCGCTCCGAGTTGCTTTCGCTGAAAGAGCAGGTGACAACTCTCAAAGCGAAGATGTAAAGGATGACCCAAATGATATCGTAATGCGGGAGGAGAGCTTTTCATCGTTACCCTGACGATTTTCAGGATCTACCGTCAAGATTACCTTCATGTCCTCCAGAACAGATCCGTGGATTTTAGGTTTGATAGTTTCATTTGTATGATTGTACTTTCATAGTTTTTGTGACTATTTTCGACGAGATACGTTTTTCATATAAAATAACATATTAGGTATGTATTTTTACGGTTTTTTTATCAAGAGAACTCGAATTTAGCCCTCCACCTCACCAAAAAATAATCTATTAGTAATTCTTTCAATTTTAAATTATAAACCTTAACAGTTATATTTAAATCTTGTGAGGGGTACAATCTTTGTTGACTATAATTACTGCAACCCCTACATCTCCTTATCGTATTAGTCATGAGATGACGTTGTGAAATTTATTATAATATATGGTGATCATTTACATTGTCTTGGGATGGTCAAAATAGGGTCACGTTATCTTTATTTTGTGAAATTTTATGACGTATGAATATAAGTATCGGTTTCATATCAAATCACATCTGATCGTTTTGTATCATGTATTATGTTGAAGTACGTAGGTTACATAATCATTGATGTTTCACGATAAATTTATAAAAAATTACGTTTGATCATCGTTGTTCGTATGTCAAATTTTACATTGATACGAATGCAAAATCAAAACATCCTAAAGTTTATAGGACAGAAGGAATCCAATATTATATGAGAATTGCTATTTTCAATGCAATAAATGATATTATTAAGGCTCCTTGTCTCCTTGTGAGACAAGTGTAGTTTTGTCATCAAAAATTTTGTGAGATACTTGCCTGGATAATATTAATTTTTGACCTAAAACTAGCAATCTCCTATTGTATTCAATAAAATTAAAGAAAGCTCTCGAATACCTTGGACATCAGCTAGGCATGATGGCATCTAAGTCCAACCGGGGAAAAACTATGGGGTAAGGTATTATGTGTCATTATACATATATATTTGTAATAGTCAATATTGAAATTTAATGGTCTACATTTGATCCTATACTTCTTCTTTTTTCTTTCTTTCTTTCTTCCCTTTTTTTTTTTTTGGGGATTCATTGATCCTATAAATCTTGTGATTAAGATTAATTCACCAAATTAAGAAACAAATCATTGAAATCTATGTGGAAATTCATAAGATCTTTTGATTTTTTTAAATATTTTTTGAAATAATTACAATGTTCAATCTCCACCTTAGTTATAATCTCATAGATGAATTGCACTCTTGGACATAGGGATTGACACACATAAATTCATACTAGGTGATCTTTTTCCTAAAAACTATATATCGTACCACAACTTGTGAATCACCTCAAAGAATATCTCGATACCTTCCTTGTGTCCACACATATGGACATGTCCATGAGCCCGTTAGTCATGCCTTTCGCTTTACTAATACAAGCCTGAAACGGCCATAGGCTAGGCCCAGCTGGAGTGTCGTCGTCGACATTGGCAAAGTCTACACAGGCCTTGGACCATTTGATCCGTGAAAGATACAATGATAGTTTTGAACTTTTGGGTCGGGACCGGGTTTGAACTTGGGTTTAGACTTTGTTTATTGGATCGATATCGATCGATGAGATGTGGGTTTAGATTTATGGATTGGGTTGATATTTATGGGTCTCCGTCGTCGAGGTAACGGGTAGAAGAATGGTGGACCGAGAACCTTGGGTCTGCTAGGAGATATCTCGGGAGCAGCTCAGCCCCAATGCAAATCCACCTTCTTCAAATACTGTAATCTGCACAAATGAAGGAAAAAAACACTGATGAATAGTTCTTTATATGAATGAAAATAATATTAGAATACATGTCTTTTTGGTCAATTGAGAAGCTTTGAAGACATGGAACTACACATTTATCATCTACAACGAACATGGCTGATGCTTGCCTTTTTAGTCCGACTGGATTACAACAACCACCACCTAGGTATTCTTTCCGGATAGGGTACAAAGAGTGCAAGATGTATGTCTTATGCCACCTAATCAGAAATACATGCGAAAAGCTATGACTGTGAGAAAGAAATAACGATTTGACGGGAACAAAAGCAAAAAGATGTGTTCATGGAGTCGACAAAACCAGAACATAAAAGGTAGCCCGATAATAAGATTCACTATACATATTCCCCCAAAAAAGCAAGTTGAAGCTCTTTCCCTTGATCAACACTTTGCAACCCGGCTCTTAACACTCCCTCGAGCCCTTCATTCCATTGCATTTGATCATCCATTTCCCGTCTTCGCCCCTCACCAACCTCCCGGTCATGATCGGGAAGCACATCAATGTCTCCATGATCGTCTCCCTCATCCTGCTTGGCACCTCTGTTGTCGTCGTATCCCTGAGTGATTTGTAGTTGTGGACTATCCTGATGTGGTGGTTCTCCATGAGTCTAATACATTCTACGGAGCTGGACCGGCATGGTGCTCACCCCTGTCCTTAAACTAATGTGTGTCAACGTGGCCATTGATCGGAGATGAATTTGGCGTGAACAATGTGGCAGGCTGCTTTATATGGAAAGGTACCAGAAAACAGAACTCCATGATTCAAGGAACAATGTAAACTATGTGGTACACTTGCCCATATCTGTGGAGCTCTTCTACCACGTAGACATAAATTATTATCATATAAGGAAAATCAGAAATGCAAGGTTCCGAAGCGTATGTTCATTTTCGTAACTGAGCACCATACGTCAAGGAATTCTATTGGTAGCAAGACTCTGTAGCGAAGTGTTTTATCCCTCGACAAGACTCAAGACTCAGACTCAAGACTATGGACAAACATCAACTCTCGAATTATAACTAAAACATTTTGATATATAAAGGGTACTTGGAGGGGGATGTAAATCTCTACGCTTCAGAACTTTTAGCTAATCTCTACTGTCCAAGAAATCATAGTACATTCCTCTGGAAAAACATAAACAAGCATATGGTAATATACCCTGAGGATATAATTATATATGCTCGTGCACATTTCCGTCTAAGCCATGGGGACATGCGAAAGCTCACAACCATGCTCCTCAATCTTGATCAAACTTGCTCGAGCTATTATCATAACAGGATCAATGAAGTCGAATATTATTACAAATAGCATGTGTCCTGATGTAATACAGCCAGTGGTACAGATCCGAAACGGATCTCTGTTTGCTCAGCATATACATGAGCAGGCTGCCGTCCATAGCCAAGTATAATACGGTTTTTCCACAAAATGCTTACAGTGAAAAAACAATCTATACCACGAGCTGCTAAGAGGTTATTCCATAAGTTACCAGCAGCTACTCATGATTCCAATCTTGTATTTTTCATCTCTAGGTAGTTTGCAGTACTCGAAAGAAAATTACAATCTGCAAACCGTTTAATTTTAGAACAAAGGTGTATACTATTAAAACTTCAATTAAAACTTCATATTGGTACTTCCTCCATTGTGTTGAATTTGTGTGGAATTTGATGAGGAAAGAATATATTTTTCCATATCTTAATTTTTTTAGTTTAGACAGTAATCTAACCTTTGTCTGCTTATTTGAGTAGTACAGGAGGTACAAAACCAAAGAACGGAATATTCCTCTGCTGGAGCTGAACGCAATCTTCGAGAGTAGCTTTTTTAGGATCAAAAGGAGGAGCATCAGGAAGAGGCAATCCTTGCTTGATCCGGCCAAGTCGCCGAGCATGGAGGACTTGTTTTGCCACAACAGGAAGCCGTGTGGCTTGATATTCAGAAAGAGCATTATGTAAGTTCTCCAGACCCCATTTCTCGAGGCAGTTGCCCAATACTGCAGCATCTTGCACCGACATGTTTGTGCTTCTCAAGCAGTGAGGAGTGGTGGGGTGAGCTGCGTCTCCGACTAGTACAACATTGTCCCAGAAGATCTGCTCCAGAGGATTGGAATCATAGATAACGTTCAAGAAAGGGCGAGGGGTTTCTTTCATGAGTCTTGATAGCTCGGGAACCCAGATCCTCTCTGCTTCTTTGTGCATTTCTTTTATCATCTCTTCCCTTACTTTCATGGTCACAGAGCTTCCCTGAAAAAAATACTTCTAAGTGATCAATAATCGGATGGAACATTCCACGTTATGAAGCTTTATTCATCCCCTCATATGAATGTCTCCTTTGGAAAACTAACAGATCACTTTGACCCAATCAGATCGTCGCACAACTTCGCCCAAGGAAACGATTACCTTTAGTTGTGGCTCAGGTTGATTTATATACCATAGCCAATTCATCCTTTTGTTGAGAAGCTCATACAGAACCAGATGTGTTTGTGAACCAAGATCAAAGTACAAGCATTTCCCAAGATCGGGATATGCCCTTCGTATCCCGGCAATAGTTTCCGAATTTTCATTTCCCGAAAAATCAAGAACCCCTCTCCAAGCACAATACCCTGAGTACCTTCACAAAATTGTGGACGTCATTACAACGTAGCCATAACATGCAGATAACTCAACATAACGCTTGTTGCTGATCATTCAAGTAGGCTTACCTCAACTTGAAGTTAGGAAGAAAGTGCTGACGAATAGAAGAGAGGCAACCATCAGCTGCAACGAGCAAGTCAGCGACAATGTCGACAACTTCGCCAGTTTGGAGAACTTTAGCCTTCACGCTGACGGAACCCTTGTCGTCAGTGACATGGAATGAGAGGAACTGATGACCCCAATAAAAAACATCAGGTGGAAGTGAATCATGGAGAAGGGAATGCAGATCGGCCCAATGTCCTGCTCGGAAATTGAAGTTCTCGTCCCTAGTCAATATCCTTGTCGCCTTTGTTTTCTCATCTGTTACTTGGTTCTTAATATAAAATATGCAGAAGACACAATTTCAGCATATCTTTTCAATCATAAGTTTCTCATACAAAAGGGCAAACGGAAAAACTAGCAACACTTACTAGATAATTTCTCCTCAAACCAATAGTTGTTACTGTCTCATACTTGCATAATTACAGTAAGTAGCGACTAGGACCTAGGGAGATAACGAAGAACAAAAGAGTACATCTATATTTCGACCATGCTACATAAAATCGGCGCAGCTCAATAGAGTATATCTATATTTCGACTAAACCCGTTGGGTTATAGCTATGGATTAGGCCAAGGGCACGAGTCAATGGTTGAGCCAAGCCGATGCCTTATTGGTATATAAACATGAGGTTCCTACCTAATGCCCATAGACAATAGAAGTGAGACTCATATTAATTCAAACTGTTACAAGACTTTCTATATTCAATACGTAGAACAATTTACAAAATGCGTGGATACTCATAACTTGTTCATTCAAATTAATTGAATACGTTACTCATGACGTACATGATATAACCACAATTCTTTCCACATTTCTTAGAAGTAACCCCAAATCAGTTCTACCAATAGAGGAAACTGATGATATAATATCCATTAATATATATCTAACATGGATCGAACTCACGACCTCATTCCATGACCTGATTATGGCGAGCCATCAGAACTTTAGTTCAGACGGACAGTAGTGACTAATGTTTATCTAACATAACCAACTAAAAATTGTTTAACCCAAGCGAGCTAACTAAATCATAATTGCCATCCAAAACTATTCCAACCCACCAACAAAAGTTTCTTCCATCATTAGCAGCAAAAAGTATCAATTACCCTAATTGGATATGTATCGCAATGTCTGAGATCATCAATCTAAAATGTAAACCGGCCCAATTAGAATCCCTCACCTGATCAATCTCCAGCGGCACAGTTGCCTCATCAAGAAACTTCGATCCTCCGAGCCACGAGTCGATGATTCTCCTCGAAAGCGGCTCGAGCCCCAGCCCGGCACCAGTCGGGCTCCCCGTCGGAGCTGCGGGCGATTTCTCGAGAACCACGACGTGCCATCCGGCCGCGATGAGGGCGTGCGCCGTGCATACTCCCCCTATGCTTCCTCCCACCACCACTGCCTGAGGATGTTTCTCCTCTGCTCCTCCTGTCATAGAGAGAGTATTGCCCCGATGAGGGAGAAATGTGAGTTGAAAAACAAAACGAGAGGTTTTTGAAGAGTGAGTACGGTTGGTTTCTGTGGTATGTATGTGTGTAATTTTGCGGCTGTGTTGCCGTGTACAAATTTGTGATTGATATGGGAAGCACGCTTTTTTGGTGGTCACCAAGAGATTATAAAACGGGCATTAATTTACTGTTTGTGATCGTTTTGGATACTTTACTTAGGTTATGTTTGAATAGTGAAAAGGATTATATGATGAAAAATGAGCTCATCTTCATATACTCGGCGTTCGTGAAGGGAGACCAGACATACTTCGACATTGAATCATCTGGAGGGGTAGAAGGAAGGCTCACTTCTGTACCCTCACATCAGATACACTACGATTAGCGAATACTGGACACCCTCGTGTAGTCTTAGACAACTCGCATGGATGAACCTTGGTGGAAGAGCTAACCTCTAGATTCGTGGGTAGCTCTTTGTTTTCTGGAATGTTGAACCTTTTGACTAAAACTCGTGGAGGGTTGATATATGATGAGAATTTTGGTGCAAGCTTTATGACCACGACATGAGATTATAAAATGGGCATTAATTTACTGTTTGTGATCGTTTTGGATACCTTAATTAGGTTATGTTTGAATAGTGAAAAGGATTATATGATAAAATGAAATAAACTATTTTATAGAAATGAAACTGTGATATCTATAATTGGTATCTTTAATTAGGGATGTACATGGATCGGGATGATCCAGTATTTGATGATTCTCCATCTCATCCCAAGATAAAGAGGAAGGTCCCTAAATTCCTTCTAATCGGGGATGATCTATTTAAGAGAGTCTACTTGTCCCGTTATTCGGGTTTGTGACCACAGAAGAGGGGTGCGAGATACTATTGGAACTCTACCAATGCAATTGTGGGAAGCTCCACGGAGCCCGAACCCTTGCTGAGAAGTGCTTACGACATGGATATTTCTGACCAACGTTAAAAACCGACTCGAGTGAACTCGTGAAAAGATGCGATAGATGTCAGAGAACCTCAGATAATTCAAGCCAGCCGAGTTCCGAGTTAATCCCGACTGAGGTCCCATGGCCTTTCGAGCAGTGGGGAATCGACATTTGATCAGTCCCAATTTATTCGAAATATTTTTATTATTTTCTTATTTGATAATAAATTTCTATTAATATAATCAAAATATCTTTTCGTTTTTTTCTTATTTTTTCTACTTCTCTCTCCTAAATCCCCTTATATCTTAATATCATTAAAAAATTTTCATAAAAAATTAACATACATATATAAAATTATATATTAAATCAAACGATAATTAAAATGTGACGTAGGAAATATTAAATGCCCAAAACAAAATCAACTGAGAATTAAACAAAGTGCTCCAAAATAGATCTGCAAAAGTTGAAAAGTCGAGGCGTAAAAATTGGTACTTTTTGTGTAAAAAGCTTCTTGAAGTGTCAATTTTGGTCACAGTTGATTGCCCGATTCCCCATCATACCCTCTCTACCCAATTAGAGGCACGATTACCATTCAGCCAGCAAAATTGGTAGTTCTTGTGTAAAAAGCTTCTTTCTCCTTTGTTATCCTAACATCTTGCTTGGTTAGCCAGCAAAATTTGGACAACACAAAGGGTATCTTTGTCCATTGATGGTTCATAGTGTTGCCAAATTGCATCAAGTACAGGGGCAGTTCAGGTAGTGTGTGTGGTAATACAATTATGATATCTGCATACAACAGTAAGCCAAAGGATTTCAAGCATCAGTTTTTTCATAGAGAAGAAAGAAAACTCAACTGGGTTCAAAAAATAAGAAGAAAAAGTGTTATTGTTCTCCTTGGGAATGCACTATGCTTTGTGGGATTCTTGTCCCCTTCTCATTTAAATTTACAATCTTTTTGTGTTTTTGCACTCAAATTTCATCTGGATATGTAATTCCTTTGCCCAAGATTGGATTTTTATTTCTTTTGTTCATCAGTTGCAGGATTTCTCCCCTTTTTTCATCTGGGTTTTCTCTGAATTCTCCATTTTTCTCTTGTTTTTGCTTGTGGGCTTTGCTCCTTGTTCTAGGGTTTGAGAGATTGTAACTGAAAAGTGTAAGCAGAAGCCAGCATTGCCCTTAACTGGTTCAGTGAAGAAGCAAAAATGAGCCAAACAAACTGGGAAGCTGATAAAATGTGAGTTCAGTCTACTCTAAGAATTTCATGTTTCTTGTGCTTGAATGTTTGGGGGTGTACATTGGTCTATTGAGTGAGAATTCAAGTATCGTTTCCCTTTGTTTTGCTTGATTTGATGATTTGGATTTCTAAATTGTGGGATTTGTTCACCATTTTTGGCTCATGCAATGGTTCCTTCATCTTCTTAGAGCACTTTATTTCATTGTTTGTGACTGCTTTGAGCAAGTCAGAATTTTTTTCTTTTTCCAATTTTTTTGCCCAAAAGGAGGGTGAGAGGGGAATTGAGATTCTGCTTTCTGGGTTGATAATGATCTATTTGCTGGCACCTTCAATGCTAGCTTTTTTCAGTTTTCTGCAACTTGTATGTGGTGGTGGGATTGAATGTGCATGGCACATTGGAGTGATCTTTACTGGATTTTTTTGATGTGTGCTTGTGTGTGTGTGATGTGTGTTTAATGTTGTTCTGATTGTTTCTGTCCCTTTATGATAAAAAGGTTGAAATCATGTCTTTTCCCCCCTATTGTACCATGTTCGTGGTGAGTGTGAGCACGTTCAAATCTTTACTTTTTCTGATTTTGTTTGGGTGAAACTCTTGCCCTTTTTGAGTTACATTCATGTAATAGATTAGACAAAATCCATTTGAAAGCGATAGAGTTCTGAGATCGGATTTGAGATTGCAATTGTATAGAATTGGGTCCGTCTTGTTTCCTGCACATGTAAAAGGTTTGCTGAGTTACTATGATGTGTTCTTGAAGTTGCTTGGTTTTGGGTCTAAATGCGAATGACCTAGTCGGCAAAAGGTGAGTGACCTGGTCGGTGAATGACCTGGTCGAGATGGTTGGAACAAGCAGCATAACCTAAGCCTAAAGGCCCCATTTTCATGGAAACGGGTATATTGGTCACGCCTGAGGTATTAAGAGGTCTGAGGGCAGCGCTTGAGAGTTGAGGCTTTTTCATGGCTGTCTTTTGATTTTCGAAAATTATGGATTTCCCTATTTCATTGTTCTTGTTAATAGTTACTATGAATTTGTAATGTTGGGCACTTCTAGTCTGGTTTGAAAACGAGAGCAACCAGACAAAAGTTTTGCAGGTTTCTAGAGTGTTGTTGTATTTGTCTTTGATTGATAATGATAGCTTTTCCTACGTAAACTTCGGTCCCTTTTTTAATTTGTGTTCTTGTGGTTGGACATTGATTGTTGTAGTGTTGGGATATGCTCGATGACATTCACAACAGTTGGTAAAAATTTGGTATTTTACATTTAACCTTTCAATGAGAAAATTCATAGTCCAGACTTTCAATATGGAATGCAAAGTGTCAAGGGATCGGAAGGTAGAAAAGCATTTTTTTTCTTTTTTCTTTTTTCTTTTTCTGGTGAAGAATGTTGCAAACCATCAAGAAGAGACAATAACTGCTATGTTGTAACAGAATATATCCCAAGGTCGGAAATGTTTGCAAAGATATACACCTATAGGTCATTGTCCAATACTATGTATCTGTTAAAGTTGTATGTTTAACTATGAGAGAAGGGAATAATCTCGGTGATAACATTGCCAAGTTTAGCTAGTTTGCAACTTGCAAGTTAACAGCCATCTAATTAGCCGGATGCAGAATCCTACCTTGGTCATATTGACATCACTCATGATTTCCTATTGAAGTTCAAGACGACTAGTCGTGTTGGAAATGGATAAAAGATGCTACCTTTTCGGTGCTCATTGACAAATTAAGTAGTACCTTTTCAGTAGTCTAAGGAAAGGATATATCATATTCTCAAAGGCCGTGAGCTGGGCATTGGCCATTATGGCAACTCCCCATAATTAAGGTGTCGTGACGTGTCGCAGGTCAAGTGATAGGTATCATGAGAAGGGTTCTTTAGCAGTTAAGGGCATGACAACAAGGGTATAATCTTTGGCTATCCTCTATCTTGTTTGTCTGTCCACGTTCAATATATCTGGTTGAACTTTACTTAGATTGACGTGTAATCCTGCTAGCTTTGCCTGACATGTGAATTGCGGATTCGTCAATGTGCATGATTACTTTAGCAATCAAGTTCTGTTAGGTCCTTGACGACTTTTGTTATTGAGCAGCTTCTCTGCATTGTCTCTTGTAGTAGAATGTTTCTTGCTTTTCCACTTACTAAAAATTCTGTCTTCTTTCCATCACTTATTTGCTGTAAAGGCTGGATGTGTACATCCATGACTATCTGGTGAAGAGAGATCTGAAAGCTACGGCTCAAGCATTCCAGGCTGAAGGAAAAGTTTCTTCCGACCCAGTTGGTAAGACTTACTCTGTCACTATTTAATACAGGTGCAGATCATGTTTGTGGCCATTTAGTAATTTGTGACTTCAATTTGCAGCTATTGATGCACCTGGTGGCTTTCTTTTCGAGTGGTGGTCAGTTTTTTGGGATATATTTATTGCGAGGACTAACGAGAGGCACTCTGAGGTTGCTGCATCCTACATCGAGGTTGGTCTCTTTAAGCATATATTTCATTTCCGTGTTGATGTGTTCAAGACGCCCCGTGACTTGACGACCCATTTCACTTAATCAATATGTACAGAATGTATTTCGTTCTTTCTTAAGTTGCATTCATATTCCTTCATATCCTTTCGGCGGTGTGTTTGTCATTGTAATTGACTTGATTTTTTTTGTTAATATGTATGTTTGTGATGTTTGATCTTCTTCTGTATGATCCATGTATTCGCTCCACAGACTCAGTTACTCAAAGCAAGAGAGCAGCAACAACAGCAGCAACCACAACCACCACTAAACCAGCAGCAGCATATGCAGATGCAGCAGCTTTTGATGCAGAGACATGCTCAGCAGCAGCAGCAGCAGCAGCAACAACAACAGCAGCAGCAGCAGCAACAACAACAGCCGCAGATGCAGCAGCAGCCACCACAGCAACAACAACAATCACAACAACCATCACAACAACATCCGCAACCCCAACAGCAACAACAGAGGAGAGATGGTGCCCCAATACTTAATGGTGCGGCAAATGGGCTTCCTGGAAATGATTCTCTAATGAGACAAAACTCTGGCACTGCTAATGCTTTGGCAACAAAAATGTACGAGGAGCGATTAAAATTGCCCCTTCAAAGAGATGCTTTGGATGATGCAGCCATGAAGGTAGATCATGTACCCATGCTTTGGTTCTTGAAACTGTCTAGTTTCTTAAGTGGGATTCAACATCCTAAACAAGAGACAATCTCTAATTGTAATATCTGCATGTTTCCTTGCAGCAAAAATTTGGTGAAAATGTTGGTCCAATGCTAGATCAAAGTCATGCCTCAATCTTGAAGGCATCACCAACTGCGCAGGCTTCAGGGTATGTTCTTGATTAGTTGCTGTCCGACAGCTCCTTTGCTTCTTACTTAGTGGTTGAGAATGGAATTCATTGTTTCAATTCATTAATGATGGTTAAAGTCGTAATGTTTTTCATGTAAACATGGTTTATATCATGTGTCTTATTCTTTGGATCCTCTTGTACTCGTATACAATTTTTTTATAATATACATAACATTGTTGATAACAAAAGCATGTATGTTACATAGAGTCTATCTTGCAAACATGCACAGCAAGTTTCATTTTTGTGTGAAATGTACTCGTTAAACTTTTCTTATTCTCTCATTGCCATAAACGTTTCTTATTCTTTGGATCACTGTTTATGTTATGTATGTTTTTTT
>LIEC01007627.1:77022-156646 GCA_001925005.1 Drosera capensis
GTCGCCCAACATTAAGCTTACAATAAGGTTTAGAAGAAAGGAATATATGAGATTGCTTATCTCCGATACAAATTGGTCTGTGATGCTTCCATACATCACCTGGTAGAATATTCATTTATTTGGTAACTAAATTTGGTGTTACCAAATAAATGTTCAAGATGATTATTGTTATTTCTCTTTCGGAAATCGTAAGCTGGCCGAGGACTTCAATTTAACAACCCTACAATGTCGTTGATTTTTAGTTATTTTGTCCAGTATACTCGAGTCTCTTGTGATTTTGCCTGATCATCTGTCTGTTTTTTTTTTTCTACGTATTGCTATTGACTTAATTGTATCTGTTGGAGTATGCAGCCAAGTGTTGCTTGGTACAGCAGGTGCCATGGGTCCACAGGTTCAAGCTCGAAATCAGCAACTTCCTGGTGCAATGCCAGTGAGTCCTATATCCCCTTGTCCTTCTCTTCTATGTTTTCCTTGTTTCTTTTATACATTTTTTAGGGTACCTAACCTTTTATTGTTTCATGTAATCTGTCATCAGGAAATTAAAACAGAGATTAATCCTGTGTTGACGCCAAGAGCTGCAGGCCCGGAAGCATCCTTAATAGGCATTCCCGGTATTCTTTCTAATGTTCTTTCCTGGTATAACGTGTATTCTGTGGTTGGACAAAGATGCCCTTTTCGATGTATGCTTTAAATCAAAGACCATTGAGTTATATGAGGACATATAAATTTGGTTAAATCAAGATATTTCTTCGCCAGCAAATACTGAAGACTCAAAATGTGTGTGGCTAATGGCTATAACGCAGTTTGAACTCCCTCTGTCTCTCAGACTTTAAAAATATCCATGCAGCAGCTAACATTGTTTTTTTTTGGGGGGTCTCAAACTAGAAGTTAGATTATTATGGCTCCCAGCTACTACTTTGGTCTAACTTCCCTATTTATTGAACGCCCGATTTAAATGACTCTCATCTGCTGAAAGTGTTACTGATAATGTTCATATTTGTCTGATACAGTTTGATTTGTCTATTCTGTTCAGGAGCAAACCAAAGTGGTAACAATTTGACATTGAAAGGATGGCCACTCACGGTAACAATTTTTCTGTATGCCTTGAGTGTAATGAATGTTACATTCTTGAGTTCTCTCACATCTTATTGGAGTCCCACCAGTTGGATATGAGAGACTTGTTGGTTATCCCCCCCCCCCCCTCTGGCAACCATTTTTCTGCAGCTTTAAGAAACTGTCATTTTAGTTGAGGCATATGGTTTCTCTGGTCAAACGGTTACTTCTATATGCATTTTCTGAGATAATCTCTTTGCTAAGTAATAGCTTGGGTACTGATTTGTGTGCTTACTATGTTGTATGTTGCCTGCATTTGATAGGGGCTAGATCAGCTGCGATCCGGGTTTCTCCAGCAGCAGAAATCATTTATGCAAGCTTCTCAGCCATTTCATCAGCTGCAAATGTTGTCGCCTCAGCATCAGCAACAACTGATGCTTGCTCAGCAGAATTTGGCATCAGCATCTGCAAGTGATTTAGAAAACAGAAGACTTAGGATGCTTCTGAGTAACAGAAATATGGGTCTTGGGAAGGACGGCCTTGCCAATACTGTCGGAGATATAGTTGCTAATGCTGGCTCGCCTTTGCAGGCTGCTTGTCCTGTATTAACTCGAGATCAAGATATGCTGTTGAAGGTTTGTTTCCTCTCCTTTCTTATTTCCTGAATGAAGTTCTTATTCTCTGTAGTGATAGTTTCACTCCAACACCTTCTGGCTTCATTCAAAACTCTTGACTTAGTGGACCTACGTTTTTCCTACAAGAGCAGTAATTGCTAGAGTGGAAATATCAATTTCTGTTTATTTTAAAATGACTACATTTTCAATTTGTATCAGAAGTGACAACTATATCAATATGCAGATGCTTAGTTTATTATGATTTTGTCCGAATATGCAGCTGAGACTGGCTCAGCAGCAACAGCAACAACAGAATAGTCTTCAGCAGTTTCAGCAGAGCGCTCTTTCTGGACAACTCTCTCAGCTCTCAAATCACAACCTTCATCAGCCCGACAAGGTTGCCAGTTCTAATAACTTAGTAATGGATGGTAGCATGTCTAGCTCTTTTCGAGGAAGTGATCAGGTATGCCCTGTTATGATAGCTTTGTGCTATAATTGTGAGAGACAAGTAACAAACCTGAGTCTTTATCCTATTACAGCGGGTAGTTTATACAGATGCATTGGCACCATTCTTCTTGTCGATTAGAACTGTTATAGAGAAACTTTAAAATGGAGGTTTCTAAGTTAGGAAGAACGCATATGCTCAATTTGTTTTTGAAGTTCTGCATTCGTAACTTACACTCTTGTCTATTTTCTTTTGTGGAAAAAATGTAAGCTGTATTTGGAGTGTACTAGGGCTTCTTAGATCTATTTGTTAGGCAGTTCCTGAATTGCTAGGTGACCACATAGGCTTTTTCTTGGTTTTGCATGAGTGCCCGAGATGCCAAGATTGAGCACAATAACATTGTGGAAAGCTCATTTGCAGTTTGTGACCTGTGTTTCAAAGTTACATATAGTCTCTCTGAGTTCCTAATATTACTCTAATGGTTAAGGCGTTGAAAAACATGAATGGCCGAAAAAGAAAGCAGCCAGTATCATCTTCTGGACCTGCCAACAGCTCAGGAACTGCAAACACTGCTGGACCTTCTCCAAGTTCAGCCCCGTCAACACCGTCGACTCACACTCCTGGAGATGTGATATCAATGCCTTCTTTGCCTCATAGTGGCTCTTCAAAACCTTTAATGATGTTTGGTGCTGATGGGACGAGCAATCTTGCATCGCCATCAAACCAGCTGGTGAGCAGAATTTTTTTTCCTGAAAGAAAATTGGCAGTAGTTAATTTTTTTTGGCAGGTTTAGGGATTCTAAAAGAAGATATTTATCTTTGATGATACCTCAAACATCGTAATGATCTTGCATTGCAGGCTGATATAGAGCGTTTTGTGGAGGATGGATCTCTAGATGACAATGTAGAGTCTTTTTTATCTCATGATGATGCGGACCCCAGAGATCCCGTTGTTCGTGGCATGGATCTTAGCAAAGGTGAGTAGGTGCTGCTTCTTGTGGCACAAAGTTTGTTGCCAGAATGTTTAATAGGCAAAATTCAGTCTTGAATAAGCTTATCTGAACCTTTTAATGCTATTTTTGGTATACCATGTCACATAAGACGATAATAGATGTGTTTCGGGTTTTTATAGGAATTTCATTTATGGATTGATGGACAAAAGGAAATGTGTGTCTTTATATCATTTTGTTGTGTTGAACGTAGGCTCAATATTGATTAGATGTGACTTAGAACTTGCCTTAACAGAGGAATCATTTCGATGCTAGTTTTGAATGTAGGCTTTTTTTTTGGGGGTTAGTTTTGACACTTATACTTGATGCTTTGACTCCAGGGACTATAACTAGTGTAATCTTTGAAGAAGAGTTTAGTTTGAATTACTCTTTGAATAACCTACCAGTCTCAAACTATTGAGATGGAAATACGCTTCAAATAAATAAAGATTATATAAAGTACCAATGAGATTTTTGGATACTCCAGTTATTGTCAGTTGGCATTGAGTTGAAATCTTAATGGTTTAGTATCAGTGCCTAAAGGTCGACGACTCAGTGTTGCTCATGTTGTCCAGTTGGTCCAGGGGCATGGTCTGTACCACACAAATTATTTCTCCATGCTTCAAAGCCCAAGCGACATTCGCAATAGCATATTGAGATAATAAGCTGATATCGCATGTGATATTCCACTAATCAGCATTTGGTTTTGATATTTGATTTTGATATAGAATCTCAGAGGCTTAATAAATACCTGCTGTTAGCGAAACCTAGTTCTAGAGAAGGTTTCCGCACTTCAACCATGTGATGAAGACATATTTTAGAACCTTTGATCCAAGTAAGAGCTCTCATGTGTAACATCGCTATAACTCGGTGAAAATCCTCCTCTTTTTAGGGAGTAATCTCGTAAGACTCTGATTGATGTTAGAAAGCATGTCTCTTTTTCCCTTCACCATCATCAAAGTATATATTGCCATTTCCTCTTCTATGGACTGCCCTATTCTGATAATCTCTCATTTCTGCTAAACAATTAAAACATTGATGACGAAAGGCTTTCTTTAAATGCAGCATGATTTCAGTTTTCTATAATTAAAATGTCGCATGAAAGTTCTTCTTTGATGATTATCATGGCATTTTACTATATTTGATTTTTAGCCAAAACATAGAAGATCAATTATTTATCTTTTTCAGTGAAGAAATGTCTAGCCCAATGTTACTAAGAAGACTACAAAAGCATGTTCTTCACTTGCATTCCTGCTTTTGTTCCTTCCGATTTCATACTTCATAGTATTACTCGAGGCAAGCAGATGGCCTGGGGCGTGATGGGTGTATTAGAGCCCGAGCAGGCTGGAAATGTGGTGGATTTTTAAGAGCTCTAATCCCCTAACTCTTATATTAAGATGCAATCATAGTTGATGAAGGACCTATGGCTATATACCATTTTTGGTGGCCAGAAAGCCTGGGTCAAGGGTGATGATGAATGCATTCGTACAACGTGGTTCTGTGGTGAAAAATTGTTTTTCCAATGATAGCTTACAAATATGATTATACTGTACTTTATACTATTATGTGTCTTACTTGTGGAGCCATTTCCAAGCAACAGGCTCCAAACCACAAGATAATGACTTGTTGAAGTCTGTAGTCACAAGCTTGAATTGCATGTCATGTTTCGATTGGTTCCAGCGGTCCTGCATTGTCCGTAACTTTGGCATGAGGTTGGTGTTTAGTGTTAAAGATACAAATAATATAATAGACCTACTATCTTCCGTTCAAACTTTTGGTAGAAGTGGTTCCACAATATTTAGGATTGATTTTAACAGATGAATTGATGTTAACAGATGAAGGAATTATAGCATCACCTAGACATTGTACATCGTACAATACTCTGTACTTTAACACTATGCTATACAATTAAACACTTGTATGTGTGAATGTTTTTGCTACCCAAATCTCCTCATGAGCGAGGGATATAAAACTGGGCAAGTCTATGGCTAGAAGGATATTGTGTACAAACTAGGAAAGTGTCGTGCGGTTCAGTAGGAAAACTTGTCATTTAAGGACTATCTAAAACTCTTATTTGGAAGGAGGCATTTATATGTGGCATTAGAATTTACAGATGTGATATGTCATTATGAAGATTATTGAGTGTTCCCATTTTATCCACTTGCACCATAATGCGTTATATGGTGCACCTGTAAGTTTGTATTTGATGTTTACCAGCACGGCTGCATGCCATGAACATAGAATTTTCGTAGGACTTTTTTTGTCAAACCAACTTGCTGACGCTTTTAGACAAGATGTAAATCCTCAACGTGGGGTGCAGGACCAAGCCAGAGTTTTTTTTTTTTTTTTGGTTTATATAATCCTATTTTTTTTTCTGAGGATGCGTTTATTTTGGTATTATACTGCGATAGTCCCATACTGGTTTCATTCATGATGTTCGGTGTTATACTTCTGACAACACAATTAGTTTGTCTGGTCTGTTCAAATTTATACACGCTTGGGAAGGACACCAGACATAAAATGTTAGATTATAATTAGTTGTGCTGCTAGTTTGTTGGGTCAAACTGATGATGTTATATGCAACTCCGCCAGGATTTACTTTCACGGAAGTCAGTTCTGCTCGCGCAAGCTCCGCTAAAGTTGTATGCTGCCACTTTTCATCAGATGGAAAGCTTCTTGCTACCGGTGGCCATGACAAGAAGGTATCTCATCACCACTCTTTTTTCCTTCTTGACTTCAAAAATTTCTAGAGTTAGATTTAGTGCATTTAATCTTGTATTCTCTTGGTAATAGGGCCCTCAACTTCGCCTTTTCGTTTTTGAACTCATTAAGATTTATTGTTTTTTTTACCCATATGGTCTAAGTAGCAACTATGTGAGTTCTGAGGGCAGCGCAAGCTTATTTTAGTGAGTTTTTCCCTGCAGGTGGTATTATGGTATACTGACACACTCAAGCCCAAAACTACACTTGAGGAACATACATCCCTGATAACAGATGTTCGCTTCAGTCCAAGTGTTTCTCGTCTTGCAAGTTCCTCCTTTGACAAGTCTGTCAGGGTTTGGGATGCCGACAATGTAAGTGATCTTATTCTTCAGCTAAAAAATGCTGTATATTTTGAAAAAGTTTCCTCTCCCTTTGCTCCCAAATTTTCTGTTTATTTTTAATTGGTTTCATGCGGCAGAAACTCGTTGCTTTCCTCGTCTGTCATTTGCTGAACAATTGATTACAGAATCTATTGTCCAAGTGTTGTTATCTTTCTTATCATTTTATTTGTTTGTTTTGCATGTGGTATTGCTTCTTATGTTGTATACTAATAAATATGATACCGGTTTTGCAGCCTGGCTATTCATTGCGTAATTTCACAGGACATTCTGCTTCTGTCATGTCACTGGACTTTCATCCTAATAAGGAGGATCTTATCTGCTCATGCGATGGTGATGGTGAGATCCGGTATTGGAGTATCACCAATGGTAGCTGCACAAGGGCATTTAAGGTGAATATCTTCCATCATTATATTCAGGGATAGCTGACATAGTTTTCTACGGTGAAGATTAAAAGCTAAGAGAACAACGATCAATATTGCAGGGTGGTACGACTCAAATGAGATTCCAACCTCGCCAAGGAAGGTACCTTGCTGCGGCTGCAGAAAATCTCATATCAATTCTAGATGTTGAGACACAAGCTTGTCAGCACAGGTTACAGGTTGGTGTTCGTTTTCCACGTTTGTTATTCAGATGAATTTAGGAGTGAATGTCAGATGCTTTTAGAATTTGCGGTGGAATTCCGCCAGATCATCAGAATATTGTTTTACTATGGGAGCATCGTTTTGTCAGTTGGTTGCCTTGCTGTTTGTCTGAAAGGAAGTGCTTCTGTCTGTGCAGACTCTGGAATCACTTGTACGATTTTTTTTGGACCCTTGTAATTATATATATAGATTATATGGATGATGCTATTGCAGGGGCATACAAAGCCTATTCACTCTGTTTGCTGGGATCCATCTGGTGACTTCCTGGCATCGGTTAGTGAAGACTCCGTCCGAGTTTGGACACTCGGGTTTGGAAGTGAAGGAGAGTGTGTGCATGAGTTGAGCTGCAATGGCAACAAATTCTACTCTTGCGCATTCCACCCTACATACCCTTCTTTGCTTGTCATTGGCTGCTATCAGGCAAGTTCACTCCTGGGTTCATACATTTTTCTGTTACAAATTTCTTAGTCACAAGTTCGAATCTTGATTCATTGAAAGAGTCTGCTACTTGCAAGATGTCGATCTCCAAGTCCCTTTCTAAGCAAGTACCTTTGATATTGTCCTTGCATTGCCTTCTCGACTCGAGGGATTGATCCAGATGGAACTGGCAGCACCCATTTAGGACTCGTCATTTGTATCTTGTTATGCTTGTCTATATCGAAGTACTTCTTTGATCAAATACTTATCATGGAAAACCGTGTTAGTTGCGGCCTGATCTATGGCAGATCTTTCCTTGACTAATGCTTGCTTCATTGTTTTTTGTTAGTCCTTGGAGCTGTGGAACATGTCAGAGAACAAGACAATGACACTTTCAGCACACGAAGGGCTTATAGCTGCCTTGGCTGTATCAAGCGTCACGGGTTTGGTTGCTTCAGCAAGTCATGACAAGAATGTCAAACTCTGGAAATGAGCAAGAACCGCTGCCCTTTGTAGACTACATTGACTTCATCGGACGCTAATGTTAGAGCTCAAAATTCCAAGCAATTCCTCATGCTTTGAGTAGGTTCCGCTGTTTTATGTTGTTGTATTATGTGGCTAAGTTGTAGTGTATTAGACAGCTCTAGACGCTTCAGTTTTTGTTTTGTAAATTTAGCAGTTGGTCGATCTGTGCATGGGAAAATTTGCCTTCGGCTTCAGAATATATGTTGTATGGCATCAAAGTAATGCAATGCTCCATGCAGCCATATTTAGCAGGAACATCTATTTGGAAACGATTTTTGCTATTTGGAAACTACAAGTAAAATGCTGCGTTCTATGTTAGTTTTTTTTTCCTTTAAAATTTTTGTTGTAAAGTGTCACCTGCAAAAACGTCTTAGGTTTTTTTTCTTTCTTAATTTCTAAAACACATAAAAGTTAATATTAATTTTTTATTAATCATAATTTTTGAATCGTTATTCGAATTAATTCGACTCATTAGGAAAAAATAATCAGTTTGATGTTCTTTATAAAAACAAGATCAATTGTCTTGTGAGTACCTTTTGAAGATGTCGAAATGAAATTATAGAATAAATTCTTCATTTCGATGTCATTAAAAAATATTCTTTGTTGACAACATTTTATTATTGAGTCCAATTAATTGGGATAACGATTAAAAAATTATAATTAATAAAAAATTAATTTTAATATATATTTTTTAAAAATTCTAAAAAAGAAAAAAAAGTTCACACACTAAATGAGGTAGCGCTTTACAACAAATAAAATTTAAAAAAAATAAATAAACCTATTAGTAAAGCGTCGTGGCAGGTGATGTTTTAGCCCCACCAAAAAATAAAAAAAATTAGTAATTAGTCCATTGTAAAACGCTTCGGACTCATCGTACCCTAGCAAAAATTTAGCTTTCTATATAGCAATGCGGATATTTAGCTGATGTACCCTAGTGTCCACTCACAATCAAATAGAGGAAAACTGCTTGTCACCCTACCAAAAATTGATTTTTTTTTTCATTAGTTAAATAAAATTATTTGTTTTCGATTTTTATTTCTTAATCGGATGAAACGAAAAAAATAAATAAAAAAAATGTTACTTGTGTCCCATAATTATTATAAAGATACGTATTTCGAGATGTTTCGTTCTTATTCTTAATGAAGTTAGAAAAACTTTAAATTGACACAGAATTAAAGTTCATAACTTAATCTATCTTTGATATTACATAACAATTTTACGAAATATGATATTTAATTATTATAAATTTAATATCGAAATACATATTGTGCAAATATTTTGGGACGGAGGGAGTACTTTGTTTATGTTTTGTATTTTATCTAAGTATATTATTCAAGATCTCTTTAACAAAAGATCATTATATTTGATTAAGTGATTTTGATATTCCTTGTTAGTTTTTTATTTTTATTAATGATTTTGATTTGTACTGTTTTGAATAATAATACTTCCTAAATGCGGCAAAAGCAGAAGCAGGCTATGCTAAGATTCAAGCTATCTGAAGGTGATTTTTTGTGGTGCAGGTGTCGATCGGGAGAAACAGATAAAAGAGCTCTTCCTACTTTATTAACACACCCTCTAAGCTTTACGACAAGCATCTCCACCGTTGATAATCCTCGGGGAACCTATTTGCCATAGAACCGTTGTTGCATAACACAAACAAAATTAATTTGTACCACAAACTTAACAAAATAGTTTGCAGAGACCATTCTTCATCGTTTTTATTCATATTAGACCTGCATTGCATAAAACTTTTACGTGTTATACTCTACGAGCATATGAAAATGAAAATAATCTAATTTGTGTATTATATATTGGAATATGAAACATAAGATCTAAACCATTTAAAATATATGTATTAATCATTAGAAATACATAACGACATTCTAATTGACCATTAAAAGTTTATACATTAACATTAGAAACTCATAAATGTATAAACTCATTCATTACTCAGTGAAAACCTATTATGCCCAATGATCAATCAAAACACATCCCCTACACTCTAATTATAAACTATTATAAGTGAATTGATAAGATAATCTTAATAAAGTAGGTTATCAAAAGAAAAGAGCTAGTGCCAAAGGGTTACGTACTATCTAATTTGTTTTAGTTTCGAATGAGAGTGTAAGGGGAACTAGAGCCAATCAAAATTCTATATAAATGTTCTACATATTCAAGGAGCGGGTCTACAGTTGGTGCAGGGGGTCAAGTGATCCTTCTCAAAATCATGGTGGTTCTGTTGTCCTGATGATATGTTCAGTGGTTAGAAGTTCAGTTTTTTTTATGATCCTTTGATTCTAAATTCTTTATTCATTTTTCTCTTCAACATATATTCACTAATTCTTGATTTCTTATAAAATACATTTTGATCCTAAACATCTTCGGTTTTGTTATTATGTTTTTTTCAAGACTTTCATAGCTAGATGAAAATGGACGATCATGTTAATTTGCTTCTCTAATTGTTGGATTTGACCCCAGCTTGCTAACTCTCCCTGATGCACCCACTACAAATCCTCTCGTTTTCCTCATAATTATATCGATACCTATCTCCTCCAAAGCACTACATACTGCATCAGTGTTAATCTTGAACTCCTCCCCTTGTGGTTCTTTCCATCTCCCCTTCTCCCATTGCTCGTATGCCCCAGGTTTTTTCTCCTCATCCGTCCTTCTCCCTAATCTCACATTCCCGAGTTTCGCATGCTCTTGTGTCTTGTTCATTACAGCTTGAGCGACTATGGCTGGGGTTTTTACTACGTCATGGTGAACACACTGATTTCTGTTCTGCCATATCTCATATAACACCGTGCAGATCTGTTCTGTTCCCCCTCTTCATCACAGCTTGAACAGCGGTTTGTTGGATTGATACCATGCCTTCGCAATTCATCCAGAACCGGGATCGTATTGTTCATTGCCCTCCAAATGAAGATCTGAACCTTTGGGATGATGTTCATTGATCATAGTTTCCTCCAAACATTGTCGGGTACTAGCCCTCTTGTAACGGATCCTTCCTCTAAAAATCTGATACTGTGTGCTAGCTTGTATGTTGATTTTACGATGAATCTGCCATCATGTTACAGAGTCCATGTTAATACGTCCTTGCGCCTCGGATGACCTAGTGGAATCTCCATGATCTGGTTTGTGATTGTTTCAAGGAAAGAGTTTCGAATCAAGTCCTTACTCCACCTTCTACTGATAGTATCTATCAGGGCATCAACCTTCGTGTCCAAAAGAAATCCATCTGGGATGTGGGGTATGTGAAATTGAGGCAACGTGGAAGCCAAGGATCCTCAATCACCCGGATCTTCTTTCCCGTATCCACTCTCCAGCAAAGTACTCTTTTCAATAGATCTTTAACAGATCACATACTACGTCAAATATATGACGGGTTGTTCTCGATGTGTGCTTGCAGGACGTCCGTGTGAGGGAAGTATCGCGCCTTCAAGATTCTGAAAGCTAATGTCCGTGGGTTCTCAATAATTCTCCAGAGTCGCTTTGCAAGCAACACATCAAACCGTTTGCTCCTCTCCCCCTTGTTTGCTAGGCCTTCTCTCAACCAGGTTTGGTCCCTTGTCCGATGATTTAATTTGGCCCATACTAGTACTATTATCCTTAGCTGCTTCTCCCTCATGGGCCCACATCACCTTGTCCAGCTCAATTATCCTAGTTTTGTCTATTTATTCCACGTGTTGACCAGTCTCCACCTCATTTATGAAAATTGCCTCCCTTTCAGTTATTCCAATATTCTTTCCATGATTTCCGCTGATTTCGTCTGTGTTTTCAAAATTATTGCCCGTTTCTACATCACAGTCAAGATTGACAGGACTCATCTTTGATTTTGGAAATAATCTCCCACCTAGCCTCAATACCGTCATGGTGAATTTTCGGCCACGTTCTGGGTTCGACGCTCTCTCCCTCCTGTGTATGTTGTATTCCATCGGTATCCATTCCCAGAATACTTCCAGTCTTGTCCCGACCAGTGCAGCCATCCTCCCATGGAGCCCTCCTAGGGGGGTTTTTTTTTGGGGGGGGGGGGGGGGGCACGTTCTCACATTGGATCCAAATTGGCATCTCGTTGAAGTTGTATTCCGTTACGTGGAGGTTCGACACGTATTTGACTAGGAGTAAGGGGTGATTTTCGTAATGGCGTGGCCCTCCTCGAATCACTCTTTTCGGGTCCTGATTGTCTTGGAACTGGAACAAGAAAGTATGCCCTGCCAGAGCCTTGTATTCTATCGCTTGTTGCACACCCAGTTCTCGATGATGGATTGCTTCAGAACCTCAATCGAGATCTCGAGTTGCGTTAGTAGTTTACCAACTGCTTGGAAACCATTTCCACCTTCTATCGAAACCATGAAATCTTCTGTAGCACTCACCCTTTCCTTTTCCACCTCTGTAAGCACCAGTTTTTTCCTTAGTTCCTCTCAAGTGTGTCAAAATCAAATTCAATATTAAACGATTAATTTTTTTAAAAAAATTAAATCATTTAATTAATTGGTTCAGTTTAATTGAATTAAGTGAATCATTTAATCAAACTATTTTAAATCCAGCAAAAGAATTATTAAGGATTAATTTTTCTAATCTTTTATCCCAATCCATGAAGTAATAGGTAGATTGGGTGACTTAATCAATAAAATGAATAAATTAAATAAGTTTCATTTTGTGTCTTTATTTTTTTCAATCTTTTAAAAATACATATGTTTTGTAATTTGTACATGATATGCGATTTTTATTGTTTTCATTATACAAAAATTATCTCATAGATTTTGAAAATTATGTACAAAAAATTATATAATATAAAATCACAAACCATTTGTAGATGTACAATCAAACCCCTACAAAATATTTAATCAAACCGATCGTTATCGTATAACCCAAAAACCGTTTTAAAACCAATACATCGAGAGCAATTAATAAATGATTTTAATTTTAATTTTTAAATTGATTAATTAATCAATTTATTTTCTTTTTATATTTTTAAATCGAATTGATTAAAAATCGAAACTATTAATCAAAATCAAATCGAATAACACCTTAATTCCTCGGTACACTCTTCCATCAGTGGTGTACTACACTGCTCTCTACAAACTCGCAAATTCAATTTTTCTTATCATTGAACATCCTGTTTGATATCACAAATTAATTATATCAAATTAATTTTTTATAATTTATCAAAAGTTGAGGATAATTATAAAAAAAAAACCCTTCACATTGGGCTCACCAGCAAGCAACGTCTGTCCATCGACCCAAATCTCACTTCTCACACACAATAAAAACCCTTCGCTTTCTCTCCCCTCACACAGACCCGCTTAGGGTTTCTAGAGAGCGCGAATCGACAAATCCTCTCGATTTCGCCATCTCCAATCACCGACGGAACTCGGATTCCGGCGCGGAGGTCAAGATCGAGCAATTCGAACTGATAACGGAGACTTGATCGTCTCCATTCTCGAGCGAGAGAATCTGTGAAGGTCTATTCGTCTTCCTCATCTATGCGTGTTTGATTTGATGCAGAAGTTCGAGTTTCGTCGCTGAATGACTGCATTTTGACATTGTTTCGTTTCGTTTGTTTGTTTGCGTGTTGAGTAGTTGGAATTGGGCGTGTGGTGAAGTATGTGAATTGAATATTGAGTTGAAGGATTAATGGAATTGTGTGAAATTTCGTGTGATATTTGAGTTTGGCGGTTCGCGACTTCCTTTCGTGCATAAAGTGTATACCGGTGACACGAACGATAGGCGCTGGTTGGGTGTTGATGTTGAATGCGGGATTGTGATTATTCGTGTGATATTTGGGTGTTGCATGTGTATTCAATTTTACTCAACTCACAGTCGATCTGATTAAGATTTTTTTTAGCTTTGGTGATATTTCTCATGTTCACAAACGTGTGAAAATTGTGTTTGTAACAGGGGGAGTTTACGGATTTGGCAGTAGTGAAATTGCATCATTAGCTCTATGCCTTCCATGTCTGATCAAGTAGAAGAGGATCTAGAATTTAGATGGGGTGCCAAGAAAGGACAAAGACAGCACGAAAAAAATGTTCAGTTTTATCGTTCCTTCACCTACGATGGTGTGAAGTACTCTTTGTTTGATTCTGTATATGTTTTCAAGGATGGTGAAACTGAGCCATACGTTGGGACGCTGATCAAAATTTGGGAGAATGAGGCTATTGGAATTAGGAGAGTAAAACTCTTGTGGTTCTTTTACCCTCATGAAGTATCAAATTATCTTGGAAATGAGAAAGTCTTAGAGAATGAATTGTTCTTGGCTTGCGGCGAAGGGAAGGGACTGGCAAACATCAATCCTTTGGCAATTCAGTTAGAAATTGATTTATTTGTCTGTTTAATTTTGCTCTGATGGATATTTTAGTTTACTTGATATGCATGGTATTGGTGATTTATTTTTTTTATGTTTTTTTTCTCACTTTATTGTTGCTTGTTCAAGGTTCTTTATCTGTTCTTCATATATTTTTTTTACTCGATATTTTTTTTCTCTTATCACATAATGGCATACAAAACAAATAAAATGTACTATCGAAGCTTGATTTATGGAAATAAGTGCTTTGCGTCTAATGACGTTAGACATGGAAAAGATTGTCGAAGTTAACATGGAGCGCGATGATGAAGAAATCGATAAGGATAAGATGTCATTAACGAAGAATTTTTAAGTTTTAACCTCGAGATGATTTAATTGGGAACACTATGGACAAGATTTATTAGTATTTTATTATGCTTAATTGATTAGTTTAATCTTGATATGTTCTTTTTATACACTCTTTTCATTGCTATGTTTTTTTAATGGCAGAATCAATTTGTAAAGTTTTCATATTTATTATAAATACTTTTATTTTTAGTTTTTTTAAAAATTTGTGCCTAGCTTCGCTAATGCATGTGCATGCGCCTCGCGCCTAGGCGCCAATGAGCTAAACGCCTTGTGCCTTTTAAAACATTGGTAGCAATGAAATGGAGGGACAGTTGAATAAGTGTTTCATTTATTACAAAATGGAGGGAGTATGTCTTAAGCTTGTGTTGGTTTTTGAATCTTGAAGGGATCATTGAAAACAATAGTAGATTAAAGAAAAATTCTACCACTGCTTGTGTGTTTAAAGAGTTGCTGGTTAATAGAATCAGTTTTATCCAAGTGTCAAAAAGTGAAAAAAAAAAAACAAACTTGATGCTAGGTAAGAAGGTTCACGGACGGGCTGATAGCATAACCAAGGTTATAAGAGTGATGACATAGGGCGATCAGTTGTCTTACCAGGTCCTTCCATAAATAAGCCAATCGGCTTAAACAGGATAAACCACTTTGTTGGGTTAAACATTTCTGATGGCATTGGAATAAGCCGTTCAAAATATGTTGGTCATTATTTCCATTTGAATACTATCATATGTGCATTACGTCTTAGGAATTTTTTTCCGTAGAGTGCAAGATGATTTGGCCCACATTTTTTTCCGTCTTTTCTCATTATTATATGCCAAATTACAGAATGGGAGACATCTTTGAATGATAGAGGCGTTAAATTAAACAAGTCTTTCATCATCGACATATACAATTGTCTTAGCGCCTAGGCAGTCATGTTCCTTGTCAAGTGACCCTCTCTCTTTTGTTAAGCCATGTTGTAGCGCCTAGGTAGTCATGTGTGGCCTATGCGGCCAGTTGAGGCCTAGGAGACCAGTTGAGGTTTAGGCGGATGTCATAGGGGATTGCATCAGCAATTGTGTAGGAGGTCATGCAAATATATTTATTTCAGCTGCTGGAAACTACTTTCTATAGCTGCTGGAACTACTTTCTAATAAACATGTTATAAGACAAATATAGGAGAAATTAATATAACATGGTAGAGAAACTTGAATATACATAGTTGTATCTGGTGCACCTAACATGCCAAAGAAAGAGTTTGAGGGAGAGATAGACCATGGCGAGTGGAGCATCATAGGATATTTGAGACTTGACTACACCTCGACAGAGCCTAGAAAGTCTCACACCTTGTTTTTGAATTAGGTCATATAATTTATTCGTAAAGCCAAATGTGCCACCAGACGCGAATTATTGAATTGTGAGCATGGAATTGATGAGAAGCATTAAGGGTTAAACAAGTTCTTGATCGTGAAAAGATCTTGGATGTGATATGAGATGATTTGTTCAGTGTATATGTTAGAAGCTTGATAGAATTCTGAGCATGGCATTGAATTTAACGGATTAACAAGTTTTTTACCATGAAAAGAGTTTGGATGTGAGGTGAAATGATTTGTTCATTGTTTTGTTAGAAGATTTATATTTGTGACTTTTTCCATGAAGAGTTTCCTTTCATAGTTCAGGTTTAGGGTTTAGGGTAATGTAAAAGTAATAAATAATCACGTTAAAAGAACTAATCATCCTTGTCTAGATTGTCCCTTGATTGCAATGTTAAAAGGTTGAGAATTACGAGTTATTTTAGTCAACACTGGATGCATTTTCTGTATTTTCATTTGTATGCTTGCTGTGTGTCCCTTGCTCTGTTTGATCAAGGTCGTTGAAAAGGTCTCCTATCGACCAATGCTTGAGAGTGTGCCAGTGAGGCAATGCACTGATTACTTCTCTTAGGTTCTTTTTTTTTTCCGATGGTTTGTAGAAGAGGGAAGGGGCATACACATATAATATCATAATAGTCTATGGGACCAAGTTAATTCAATATAAGATAATCTTTCAAAAAAGATCAAAATAAAAGAAGGGAATTGATATTTTCAAGGCAACAATTGTTATTGCCAAGACTTTTGTAAAGCAAAGATTTTTTGTCTTGTAAATTTTGTGAAGGAATTGCCTTGGCAATATAAAATGTTGCCTTGGAAATAGCAATCTCCTAAAAGAATAATGGCAAGGGTGGTTAAATTCAATTCACAAAGTCGTTTGACTCGTTATTAACTTGCTCAATTATTTTCCCTAGCTGTTGTTGTAGTCACCCAAGTCGCTCATTGATGGCCCAACTGCCCAAGTCGCTCGACTTGGTGTAGTCTACCCAATTTTTACAAAATGCAAGCAAGACAACTCCAAGCGGTTTGTTGAGAAGTACTAATCAAACAGCATGGTGACTATGATGTGATGCGCTTTTCTTACTGTAGATTGGTGGTCACATCCACCTCCCACCTAACCAAAGGTGGCTATCTCAAATCCCAACCATTGCTTTCCTTAATTTCTTATCACTGATAGACTCTCCTACTCATGACTTTGGCGTTGTACTGAACCGGTTTCTCTTGGAAACCTTTTAAATCTTGTTTCGGACCTCCCTGGTGATCATTGAATGTTGTATCACTTAGGAACATGCGACCTACTTTCTACTGTATACCTATTTGTTCCTGGTGTGGCATTGCCCTATGTCCGAACTTGAAGTTTTGTGCGTTGCTCAACGATAAAAATTGATTGAAGCTTGTGTCTAATTGGTCGACTTTCTACAAAGAAGCTACACCAAAATGCTTCGAGTTTAAGTAGTGTTGGCATCTCTATTTCTATGAACTCCCCATATCTTTCCTTTTTCAAAAACAACAAAACAATCTTGGTTTTTAAATATAGCAACTTGCTCTTAGAAAGAAACCTTTCGATCGTTCTTTTTGTCTTACAGAGAACCTTTTGATCTTTTTTAGATGAAGTATTGTCTTCTTTTTTGGACAAGACAAATAGTGAACCATCTATCTAATTGTCATATTGCCCCTTCCATTCACATTGGCATCTATCTTGTCACCAAGGTTTTGGTTTCTCATGGTGCCTTCATAGTTGTCAAAAGACCTAGGTGAAACTAGCGACCGAGCCCCGTAAGGCGTGGGCGGTGGCCATAGAAGTAATTCATATACTCCCCTTCGTCCTATGAAAATTATAACAATTTTACTTTTAACACTATTTTGTACGCATTTGGACTACCTTCGTTCTATCATTAGATGACATTGAAAGAATTTTTTTTGTCGGGTTATAACACACAACAAGAACTATTATTAGTTTTTCAAGAAAAAATTACAAAAAAAATCATTTGATCATCCCGTGAGACGGGTCGAAGTTCACCTTGGTATGTGTGCGCAGTCAATTCGTTGCAAGTTTCGTTCCATGTGCCCTAGTAGTGTTGAAGCCCCAAGCTTGAAAGTTTATCAGCGATGAGCATCCTCTTTGATACTACTGTTTGTTATCTTGAAGAGGAAGACTGAAAAGGAGTTACTCAACTTACTCTATACAAAAGAAGTCTTTGTAGAGCGAGGCATGGGAGAGAAGGATGCCCACAACCTTGCTTAGCAATTATGCAAAATAGAGGAGATTGATATCTATCAATGCAACCTACATAGCTAATGGATAAAAGTCTCGGCGCTCCCTTTCAACTTTTAAGGCGAGTCCGTCAGATGACATGCCAGTTTAAATGGTCCTTTTTGTTTGTAGGCTGTTTGGTATTGATCAGATACCTTTTGAACAAATCAATTCCCCACCTTTTGCACTTCCTCTACTTGTCCTTCTCAAATTTTCAGACTTTTTGGAGACTTGTACACATGCCATCATCATGTGGTTTCAATATAGGTTTAAAAGGTGGGTGCTGATGCTCGTCTTGCATTATTCATTTCCACTCAGGAATCAATTGCTGGAAAATGCAATGTTTGCATCTCAAGGGATGAAAGGAATCGACAACCTTCAGAACATGAGCTTATGGTCGTGGACTATGTATTTTACCGTACCTTTGATGTCGATAAACTTATCATATCTGATAAGCTAGGTGAAAAAATTTATTGTGTGTGCCTTCTGCTGCAGTAAGGGAAAAAAGTAAGGGGAAGATGGTTGTAGAAGATTCCAGAATTGATGCCTTGCCAGAAAACTTGAAGTCAAAGGAACAAACAAATAAGGCTTCTGGCCAGAAGTTGCAAATTGCAGAAGCTAATCACCTCGTGAGGAAGAGTTATATAACCTATGGCCAACTAGTTGAAGTAACTCGAAGACCAGAAGTAGTAAGCTCTTTCGGATTTGTTTCTTGCAACATTCTTCTGCTTGCTTTATATACACATGTATATAATCTACTTCATACACGTGAATGACATCCCTACTACAACTTTTTCTCATGAATGGGCATTACCTTAAGCTATAGGCTTTTGCTCGCACTTCGTAGATGAATTTATTATAATATAAGAGATAGGAAGGAAAGGTGACTCTTAAAAACTTATACTCCTTATCATTAAATAGCAACGTTGGCGTTGAATGAGTTTAACTATTGATATTTGTCATGTATATAAAATTTGGAACGAATCAGCCAAACACACTTTGTTAATTAGTGGAAGTTTTAAATGGGGTTTTTAGACCGTTCATTGTTAAATTATTTTGTTTTTTGAGAAACAACTCAAATAAATAAATACAAATGACTAATATTATATATAAAATAATAAGATCTTAACAATAAAAATTTAAATATTTTAAAAGCCAAGAAATGAGAATTTTGGTGGCCATCATTTATGTAGTTTTCTCATAAAATAAAATAGAGGAGAAGAATTGGATGATATTATCGATGAAGACATACAAGATAAGGAAAGATTACAATAAAAAATTATTTAATTAAAAAATATAATATCTAAGTAATTATTCTAGAATAAGAAACAAAGATATTCTAACATAAACATAATTTCTAGTGAAATTTTAATAATTAATCTACAGAAAATTCTCTTAGGACACATGCTATACAAAATAATTCTCAATTCATACCATCCGATAAATATTTCCCATTTCATACAACTCTTTTCTCTCTTTCTAACTTCTTCAATCTTTGTATCGCACCTTCACCATCGTCGTGAGAATTATGTGATGAAGATTTTGCACTAGAGTATCTTAATGATTGTGAGAAGATGATCCACGTCCACGAATGAAGCTTGATGCAATTACGTCTCACTTGATTTGATCAAAGACGCCGATTAGGTGTTTGATCATTGATTTTTGGGAATTCAGGTGGGATGAGATAGAGGTGTGAAGAGGAGGCGGAGAGAGAGGAGTGCGGTGCTGGTGGCGACATGAAAATTTGAAAATGTATCTTATGGGAATTATTTTTCCATCTTGTATTATTGAATAGGGAATTTTTTTTCTATTTTTTGAAAGTGTTTATTTTATGTTTTTGGAAAAACATAATATCTAAGTAATTATTCTAAAGTAAGAAACAATGATATTCTAACATAAAAAAAATTCTAGTGATATCTTAATAATAAATCTAATCTTCTAGTAGAATTGATCGTCTATTTTGAGGTATGATCTTACCAATATAGATCAAGTTAGTTACTATAATGGGAAAAAAAAAAACAAGACACAATATGTACTTGGTAAAATCCTAGGGAATAAAAACTGCCAAAGCCACAAAGTTTTTTTTTTTTTGATGAACTCTCTTGGTCACTCAAACGATATGATGATAGGGTATAATCTTATGGTTATGTCATTGGTGTTGTTGTAATAGCCTGTTGCAACAGCCAACTAGCTGTTGCATACTCTACCTTGCTTCCTGTGCTCTGTATTTTGCTCCCTGCATGCTATGGTTCTTTGCTGAAGAAAACTTACAATGCAATAGGACCAAAGCGCAGTGTATGGGGAGCAAGGTTCAATGCTACAGTAGAGTAGAAGATCCATATAGTATTGTCCTTGAGTCAAACAAGATCAGCATCAGGAAACTTCATCCTAAGTAATGCCTTCAATCTTCATTCTTGTCTTTTTCTTCACGCATAGGTGATTTTCCTAGCCATTGCACGCTCTAACCTTTTCTTTTAGCCAGCAAGGCAAACATCTCCGTAACTTAAATGATATCTTGTTTACGCCTTCATCTCTACAAACTTTTTCCTCACCTTGGAACCATTAATGGGGGATAGCAATGGCATGACTTATGTTATGAATTAGGTTTGTCAAAGAAAGTCATCCATCAAATATGATGGTCATGTCTATATATAATAAAGGAGTTGGGCCAAGCCCATTACAAGAAATAATCAACCAACGACAGCTAAATCGAAGGTAATATAACTATTCTAACAACTTAGTTTAATCTTCCCTTAATTTGGATATGACAAATGACGTGATGTGATAACAAAAAAAACTAAATTATGAATACATCATGTACTCATTCGAACATGAGTAACTTTTCTAACTTTGAATACGCGAATAAATGTGCTATAGTAGAGAAGAGCTTGTAGGATTCCCCTTGGAGGTTCTTTTCTTATTCTTCTTTTTTGAAAATAGGAGAATATTGTTCATACCTGTTCTAAAGATTATATTTTCTCATTCGCGAGTGTTCCATCATCTTTTGTTTTTTTCATTTAAGTGATTCTTCTAAATCCAATTGCATATTTGCTACTCCCCCGTCCCATATAAATTACGAAAAGTTGACTTAGCACAGTAATTAAGAAACCCATTGATTTTGTTGCATTGACAAAAATACCCTTGTGATGATAAGGAAAAGTGAGGAAGAATTGTGAGAAGATGATATGATATAAAGTATTTTGGACTTTTACACCTAAAAATCTTGTCATTTAAGAAAATATCGTAATTTATGTGAGATGAAGGAGTATAATCTTTCACTTTGGTTATAAAAATATTCATTTTGATGTTGCATGAAGCAAGTAGATATATTATTTATACTATTATTTAGGTATAAATCTATTATCTATTATATATTCCTTCCGTTTCAGATAAACTGTGATGTTTCCTAAATAAGTAAGCTTTTTATGACAAAAGTTCTAAAATACCCTTATTTTATATCACTTCATTTTCTCCATTATTATTTTTTCCTTTCCACCAATTCATAATCTTCATCTTTACTTTCTCTATTTACTCATAATTACTATTTTTCTACTCATTATACAAATAAGGGCATATTGATAAAAATTCATAAAGTCAATTCATTCCTTAATAATCGTGTAAGTCAAATACATTGCAATATATCTGGGATAAAAGGAGTATATAATCACACAAAATTTCAGATGACGAACTATTTAGATGACAAACGGAATGACATGATACTTATGTCTTTTTAAATAATTTAATGGATAATCAAGTAAATTTTATTTTATTCAAACTAACAGAATCTTTATTCAATTAATTTTTTTCCTTTGATGATTAAGTTTAATGGTCGAGATTAAATATTAACAATGTCAAATTCAACTTAGCTATTTGATCAAAATTTTAAAAAAAGTGCTAAAAATCATATTTATAAATCTTTTATGAAACAAAAATTGTGAACAAATATAATTGAACTAAAAGAATTTTAATACAATAGTTTTCTTAAACAAAAGGAATTGATAATGGATCTCTTAAACTATATCGTTTATTTTTATCTTACAATATATTTTAAGTAATACAATATAAACTATGCATAGAATTATAATTTATAGTTTAAATCCTTAAATTGATTTAGCTATATGTTGAAATATTTCAAAAAAAAAAATGTACGTAAAACAATCAGTACATTGAATTCTTTTTTATGGTATACATATAAATTAAATTTAAGTCAATTAAATACTATTTTTTTGTATTATGATCTACTACCGCTGCACGTGTTAGTATTATAATATATACTAATATGAAACAATCTATACAACATGTTTTCACTCTAGGGCAACACCATATTCAAGGCGCTCTCGTTGTGCTTTGTTTTCCTAGGGCGCTTTGACAACTATGCGTCGGATACTGTCGGATGATTAGATTTTGGCCTTATGCAGGACACCATTACCTTAAACATCTACATTAGTGAAAGGGCTTATTTTTTAAGTTGACACGACCTGCTTTGGATCCATCAAACAATCATGAATTAGATTTAAAAGGATTATTTAAATTACAACTGTTGCAAGGGCAGGATCCTATAGTCCTGTGATTAAACAGTGCCCCCTCCTCGTTCATTAGCCACCCATAATAAAGTGAACACTCTTTTTGGATCATTCGAATCAACTTTTCCTTAATTTCTCTAAAGTCTGAGATGAAATATTAAACTCCCCCACCGCTGTTACTGTAATTTCTACTAGTTCATCTCTAGTCTGTTTTAGTAACACAACTAGCTTTACTAAAAGTATGAGCATTTAGGAAATTACCAAAAATTTTAACCCACAGCTTCCCCTTGTACTATCTTTATAGAAACAGTCCCTGAAAGGCTTTGATTCTCAATGTTTAAACTTTAAAGTAAATTTGAGTTCAGTTTTATGTACCTAATTCGACTTTGCTTTGTCTGCAGGACAAGAGGAAATGGTTTACACCTCCTGTGAGTATTTTTTTGAATCTTTCCTGCTGTTAGTTTAAGAGTGGTTGTTGATTCTTAACCCACCTGTCATCTTCTTATTTGTATAGCATTCTCTAGCAGATTTAGAAATCTTCTCACAATTGCAACCTCTTTTTTTAACATGTCATGGCCTTAGAGGCAATATTATGCCCTTTACTTAATTCTTATGCATTTTATGTTATGGCTTTACCTTAGAATTACATTGTCTTTTCTTTTCATCCAAGCTGTGATGAAAGTTGACTAAAACTTTTTTAGCTATGGTATAGCTCATTTATGTGTGGTTAACATTTAGCTGTTTTATGCAAATTTGGACAATTATGTTTGTTGTACTTAAGTGCGATGATATGATTAAGGTATTTTTTTTCCCCTTAAATCTATTTATATCCCAATTTTTGGGTAAATACTTATGATGCAATAAATGTGTTTTCTTTTGGGGGTTGCCTCATTGAATTCATAATGTCCTATGCAATGCATCATCAGTAGCAGAAACATCACCTTAAAGTACTTACTAGTTGCAGTGTACTAGATGCAAGCTAGTGCTACAACATCAGCTCTTAAACTTTATTCTTGTCTTATGTTCAGCCTTGGGAAGATGAAGTGAAGAATGCAACTGAGCGAGGAAGTCTTGTCCTACTGATGAACTTGGATCCAGCATCTGCTTCATCAGAAGTTGAGGTATTCATCATTGCACTGATTATTTGTCTCTGTTAGTATGTAACTAGAATTTCCTCTGATGGTAGTTCTTTCCATTTTGACTGGTGTATGTATATCGGCATTGCCGTTCCATCTAATTATTTTGTTCTGAGGGAGTATGTATTCATGTGGACAATTGGCCCAATTCACCATATTATCAGGGTGGTTCCTCATTGTCTTACATATCAGATTAATCGATTGGATTGTGATGCTCCTTGGCAGACTTATGTAAACCATGATTTAATTTTATTGCTCTTATATCGAGTGGAGTCATGGAAGGTTTCTGCTTCCTCCTTCAACTAACAGCCTCCCATTTTTCTTCCGTCTTGTCCGCTTCTTCTTTCAGGATATAATCTGGCATGGTTGTCAGGAAAGTTGCGCTGCTAAGATGATCGCGCATACTGCTATCTCAAGTCCACACTGGTACTGACCAATTCCACTGAGTATTAAAAATCGTTATGCTTTTCTAAATCACAGCTATATTGCATGAACTAGGGCAAGCATTGGCAATTTTCAAAACAAAAGATGCTGCAGAGAAGGTCAGAGGAAAGTTAGAGCGCGGATGATTGATGCTACCCAGTGGAAGGTATGCATGTGACTCTTGACTTTCAGTAATTTGAGCAAAAAGCGTAGACAGGATGAAGGATTATGCCCCGTCAAACTATGTCCCCATCTGCATGAAAGAGTGGAAGGAGCACTGTCTCATCTGTGAAGATGGATGTGTCAAGTTTGTGCTCTTGCTTGCTATTGGATATCTATCCTACTTCTCATCTTTGTAGCCTCTTCCCTTAAGTTTTTCTTGCTTAAATTGATAATTTTTTTTGAAGAGTGTCTAACAGCCTAACCTATCAAACGCATACACGATTGGTAGATGCGTAATGTCTTGTAGAATGTGGAAGTTTACTCTGTTTGAAGTGTTTGTGACAGCGGTTAAGTAATCTGATTCCCGTTGCAGTGATCAGTGTTAGTTTGTGTATTTAGAAGCCACTCTGTTTTGTTTGTTGGCCTCTTGTTGCCTGCACTGCAACTGCAAATGTCCCTGCAAAGCGAAATTCATTTCCTGGCCATCTGTTTATTGATAAAATCAAGTTCCAGATGCAAAAGGTAGAAGTAGTTTCCATCCCACCACCACCCCCATCCCAAAAAAGAAAAAAAAATCAGGAAAAGGAAAATATTATAAGGGAATTGGGAAAAAAGCTTTAGCTGAATATTTCCTAACATAGTTCTTTTTAATTCTTTGGTGAAGCTAACGTAGTTCTTTTAGGTCATTATTTTCGGATTTTATCTGACTTCTGACTGATGAGTTTTTTAAACACTTCTTCTAGAATGGAGCGGTATCTACATCCCATGGTGCACAGACCAACACTCTTGAATATGATATGGCAAAGGAGTGGCTTTTGCATCAGGAAAGAACAACTTTTTGCTGGAAGAAGTTGTATAAGGTTTCTTCTAATCTGTCTATAAAAATTTGCGAGGTTAGCTGTATTAGCTTACTTGGAACTGCTGCAACTTGTAGTCCAAGGTTTTTGTAGTTGTAGAAGTCACTTGGTTCTAGTAATTAGATTTAAGAGTCCTGCAATCTTGTTAGAACAGCAGATTAACATCCAAGAAATACAAGTCGCGGCAGTTTCAAGTTTAAGTGTGTGTCCATAGATTTTTAAAGATTTTTTTTAATGTTTGGTTGCATACTTTTATGTACTGATGTGTAGTTTGTTTTCTCTTCTTAGCTACAAGGGGAGGAGTTGAGGAAGCTGAAGGCAAAACTCAAGCCAATGCAAGCCCAAGCTCAACTGCCCCAACTAGGACAATGACATACCTTTTTGCGGTTAGTGGAATCTGCATCCTGTACATGCAAGCACAAGGATTTTGTGTTGGAACCTCTACTAGAAGATATGCAATGATGAGTGAAGACTACCCTGACCTTAGCATCAATTTTTGGTAATCATCTTTCATTTTTCAGTATACTTCACATCAATTTTGTTTGTACTAGTTTCTTAAGAGGGAAACTAATTGCAATCCATGATAGTTGTTTCTGGAGAATGGCTTCGTGATTATTTCGCTCGGGAAATTTGTAGTTTAAAAGAATACCTTGGCCTGCCAGGTTTTCTTGAAGAACAAGGTGTGTAACAGTGTAACCGTTGGGTTCTGGTGCCGTTTTGCCCACTAATCTAATGCTTTAAGAAGGCCTGGTAGGCAAGGGTATATTGATTTACCAACTTCTATGGCTAGCCCAATTAAAACCCATATTTTTGTTGACCATGATCTCCTTCCTAATGCCTGCTTGATCTGTCGGTCACTTCAACACATCCCGCAACAGTTGTACCCCAAATCTTCTTAATGGAAACCATGATTAAGTTCTCTCTCGGGATAGCACATGCTTAAAAATTGGAAGGAGTGCTTTCTGCTTGTGCTTAAACTCAGAATGCCAGTAATTGATGTCAGTATGTGTGGTCTGGTCCCTGATTCAGTTAAAAAGGGCTATGCAAAGATATGACTCAAGACGGATTTGACCTTGGATCATCCATGCTGATAAATCGATCGATTTTCTTGAAGAAACTACAAGGATAGAGAACACGGATCTTAAAGAATAACAAAAAACACAACTTAATCTCCTAGAACCGGGTGTGTTTTAATTTTTTTTACTTGTCTCGATGGTTAATGAACTCGTAACTCTGCGTTTGTGTTGGTCAAAATAGGATTACACATCAGTACAATAAAGTTCTGAACTCGACTAGCCTCATAAAACTTCTGGCACCAGCAGAAGGCTCCTCCAAATTTTAGCAATACCAAAACATCCATACTTGCCTTGCGGCTAGCCCCTTGGCCAGCTTCGTACAAGACCAACCAGGTAGATGAAGTCGTTCGCATCAACATGCAAATCTGTCCTGCAGACTCTAACCTGACCGCATAATTCGAAGAAGCCAGATCAATTCCAACAGACTCCTCCAGTCCGGCCGTAAGCTATGAAATGAAAGATGACGCCATCATGAAGTTGCATTCCTTCCTACAGCTCAAATCCGCCCGTATCTCAAACAGATCCCTTGGGGGCTGCCATAAACTCATGCCACTTGATCATATCTTGCTATTTACATACGACTGTTAGTTCGCGCTCCATGTAGGCACGAGCACCTTCTGTAATCTAATATCGTTCTACTACAAACAATAAAGAATGAACACATGAGATTTGTTCAAATGGTAGCGCCGTTCCATGACTCACCTTGGGGTCGAGATCAGAGTGAGTATACGGTTTCTCCCTCTGTTAGCTTTCACCAAGCTGCATCCTTCAAGATTGACTCGTCCTGATCATGCAAAAGCTATAATGTGGATGCCTTGACTGTTTGTCTGAAGTTCACTTCACACATTACCAATAGTCTCTACAAGAGCACGAGCCATCCTCGAACTTGTGAAACCTAGTGGCGTCCCTCACCAAGAACATCTTCCTTAGAACTTTCGACAAACCTTTGATGAACTCATGGCAATCTCCACAGATCCTCAAGTTCTTGAAAACCCTTATCACCTTTCCATCGTCTTCCATTCCACCGGATACAAGTGCGAGCCCTATCGCCAATCTTTCGCTATGAACTCTTAAGTTCTCCATCTTGGACTCCTCTTCTACGTCGTGCAATGCAAAGCTAACATCAAAAGTATATCCCAGCTCTTCTTTTAACCTTCTCTCCATTTGCTTCAGCATTTCATGTATTTCATCTGTCAACGGATGAGTATCGTCTCCACCGTAGAAGAAGTGTACCTCCTTGTCGATCTCGACCCAGCTTTGGCCTCCTACCTTCCTCAACCCTTTACTCCTCACTGCCTCTCTCACCTTTTCACGTTCTTTCCAACGGCCAGCGTTAGCATAGATGTTTGACATGATGACATAGTTTACGGGGTTATCTTCGTCCAACTTCAATAGTATGTTTCCTACTTCTTCTGCCATTTCGACATCTCCATGAACTTTGCAAGAACTTAACAACGTCTGCCACGTTCCTGCGTCTGGTTTCATGGGCATGTTGTCTATAACGCTCTTAGCTTCTTTCAAGCGTCCAGCTCGACCTAGTAGATCAACCATGCAAGCATAGTGCTCCAGCTTTGGTTTGACCCAACGATCACCACGCAATCTCGATAAGTATTCTAGGCATTCTTCTATAAGCCCAGAGTGACTGCACGCTGAGAGTATAGCCAAGTAAGAGACCTGATCAGGTCTTAGATTTTCTTGACCCATTTTCTCAAAAAGATGGATCGCTTCTTTGCCAAGACCATGTTTTCCATAGCCAGTAATCATGGTTGAATAAGAAACTACATTTCTCGTCGGCATTCTGCTAAAGTACCCTTCTGCTTCCTCAACCAAGCCACTCTTGAGATACATGTCGAGGATCGAGTTGGCAACAGGCAGGTGTAAACCAGATGGATCCTTAATGGCATAAGCGTGCATCTGCTTCCCTTGTTCCACAAAAGCAAAGTCGGCAAAGACACCAATCAACCCCGACAGCAGAAACCCATCCGATATTTCAATCCCACTCTCTCTAAGCTGTCTAAACAAGTTCATAGCCTCGGATAAATAACCTTCTTGAGCATAACCCAAAACCAGGGTAGTCCAGGAAGCTAAATTCTTTCGTCCAATATGATCGAATAGCTTCCTGGCTTTGCATAGGTACCCACACTTCACGTACAGATCAAGGAGTGCATATAAGATGATTTTATGATCCAACACGGCCAACCCACGGGTGATCAACGCTGCATGAATTTGAGTTCCTTCTCGTATAGCCGCCGCTCCAGAACACGCTTTAAGCAAACTCGTGAACGTGAACTCATCAGGAACCTCTCCTTCGCTTTGCATTTCCTTGAAGTACACAAGAGCTTTCTCCCAACCGCCAACCAAGCCGCTATATGCAGCTATGATCGTGTTCCACGTGATCAGCTCCTTGCCCGCTACTCCATCAAAAACCAAACCCGCTTCCCAGATCATCCCACATTTCGCATACATAACAATCAGCGCATTGCTAACCACCGTAAACCACTCGTATCCCATCTTCACATGCAACCCCTGAACCTGCATCCCGTTGTCCGCGATCCCCACCAGCCCACACGCCTTCAAAACCGTTGACAACGTATACTCGTTGGGCCTAACATCCGACCACCCCATTTTACTAAAAAGTCCCAAACTTTCTTCCACCCTATCCTGGTTCAGTAACCCCCACATCAACGCAGTCCAAGAAACCACACTCCTGTCAGGCATTTTATCGAACACCTCATACGCATAGTCGATTCTTCCACATTTGCCATACATGTCGATGAGGTCGTTGCATATTATCGTATCGAATGAGAAACCCAATTCGACGACGACTGCGTGGAGTTGCATTCCTAGGTGGAGCGATGAATTTCTTGAGCAAGTTCGAAGAAGTTTTGCCAGCCTCAGCTGTTGTATCATCACATATGCTCTCAGGATTAAATGTTTTTAGAGTGTCGAGACAAGAATTGTCTGAGCACGCTAGTTTCGTCAAAGACTCAAATGTATAATTTTGAAGTGTTAAGTTTTAGGGCCTGTTTTGCTCTTCTGCTCCTTATTTTCATTTTTATGACATTGTTTGATATTGGTTTTAATTTTTAAATAGATAAAAAAATATTTTTTTCTGTGTTTATCTTAGAATAACATTCAAGTTCCCTTATATATAAAAAAATTATCTGTTTTTTTGTTTTCGTTATTGATTTTTTGTTTTTTATTATTGATTTCGATTTTCATAATTTTAGATAATAATACTAAATAATCTCTTAAAAGCTACTCGTATATGTAATGATAAGCAATTGTTTCTCCTAATCGTGAAATTAGGCTCTCACATCTTGATTCGATATCTTCCAATGATATACTTTTTTCACCGTGACAAAATAAAGTGGGATACGTTACGAATGATTCGCGAAACAATAAAAAATTATTCTTTTAAAATTTAACGTGAGATATTAAAATTAGTTTAAGTTATATATTACCATCCAAAACTCAAAAAAATAAATTCCCAACTATATCAATTAATAGTAAAAAAATATCAAAATGCATGATGAATAATGAAAAAAACAATCTACAGTTTTTATATATATAAATGGAACATAGACAAGACACTTGTCTGAATTATATAGGATGGTTGGTTTTCTTTTTTTCATCTAGATTTGGTTCTATGATTAATACTTCTAGACCTAACTAATGTGATGGTAAAATAATACAATATCATATCATGACTAAGGGTATGTGTGACATGGATCCAACGGCAGGATGTTGTCTCCCAATTCCAACGCTCCAAGTCCCTTATTTTCTCTTTTCAAAATTTTACATCCTTCGCATTCTTTTCAACCGTTGGATTCTCCCTGCTGTCCATAGCCAACTGCTGGGGACCCTTCTCCGGTTGACAATCAGTTTGACGTCGGTATGTATTTTGAGCATTGCATAAACTTAAAAGATCGCTTCATCACTAAAAACACAATGTATATGAAGTCCATGAATATTCTCTAGGATAACTTGTATTCTCCGTCACTTGTACAGCTTACATTGTTGACAATAAAAGTTGATACGTGCACAATTACTCGGCTCACCTCGAGGACAAACAGAAAACTGCAGAACCAAAATCCAAACAGCATAGTCACCTTCTAGCACCCGAAAGCGTAACCTCATGACATGATCAGCAGCCGAAGAAACAAGCAACTCAGCTTCCTACTTACATTGGGCCTATCTGCTTAATGCTCAGAGGTCAATACTGAACAAGAAATCTGAAGTCCTGGAGCGAGTATTTCGGCATGCGCCTACCAGTACTAAACCACTGACAGACCGCATACAACTATAACGGCGTAAACAGAGCAATCCATGAACAAGCTACCAAAAAGGGTCTGTGCCATAAACGCCATCTCTACTACTTTGCCTGCTTCTTCGGCCCAACCATAGTACCCATCAGCTCCCGCTGCAGACTTACTGGCTTCTCGGCCTGCTCTCTCCAACCTCCTCTGCTTCTCGAAGATGAGATGGTGAAGAATGAATGTGATATTGGTCACCAGGACAAGAAACAAAGGTCGGAATTGTATAATGCTCCTTACAAGCGAGCTGCTCACGATGGGAAATCCCATGTATGATAGAACCACCAGGAATGCCATTGCTAGGGAACAGAACATCCTAGTCTGCTCAGTTGCAGATACGGCTGAGGATACCTGTTGATATGAGAAAAGATCGTGGAGATGTAACCTTGCCGCTGATTGTCGCTGCCCCTGGGGGGACGGGTGAGGAGGTTGAGGGACTGTTCTAGATGGTTCTGGTTGTGCATGGATTTCAGATGCAGGAGCTTTTGAGGGCATGTCCAGTGTCTCAGATTTACGTGATAACAGTTCTCTGCTGCCACTAAGGAGTGCATCAATCTGGTTAGAGTTGAAGAGTTCGTCACTCTTAGGAATTGTGTACTTTGAGGGTTTATCTTCTTCATTATGGAGAACTGCAAGAAGAGAAGAATATTGTCAACTTGCCAGAACATTAATCCAAAAGTAAGAATTACCGATATAATCAGAATTGCAGAAGTAGAAAGTGAGGAAACTAAGTCATCGAAATCTGATAGCCTTCTGCACTTTGTTAATGATCCTCAGCAAAATGTTGATGCTACATCAAGGCCTTGAAATTAATAGGCAGAGCTAAAATTTGCAACCAAATCATTTTATAAACTAGAAGAAAGAATACAACTAGGCAGAATCTCTGACTCAGAAAATAAACTTCAGAATAACACAACAAGCTTCACAAATTTCAACATATTATTTATTCATAATTGCACATTCTATAGCAATTATTGACAATAGCAATACGATTTAAGTTCACGCTTGGATGATGTTGCTTTCATCTATCCACTTGTGATAAGAGTAATGTGACCTGACACAAGATAGATGTGCAGTCAAAATGATCATCAGGGTGCCATATTGAAATAGTGATATTTTATGCCAAACATAAGATGTTCCATGATGACAGGAAAATGATTTAGTTCAAGGTAGTGATAACATGAATAGAAATATTCACATATACCTATTCTGTATGGAAGCGACTAAGATGCTGAAAAGCTTTTAACTCCGAAAAACTCGGTACAGAGTGGAGTTCCAAGAAGTATTACACAGTCAAGCACTGGTCAGAACAATGAGCATCATTCTGGAACGGAACCAACTCTGACCACCAGATAAGTCGCAATAACTATCCATAATCACCCTAACAATATATGAAGCACTAAACAGTAAAATAGTCTCAAACAATAGTCTCAAACTTCTATATGGACATAACAAAATCCCAAGCCCAAAGGAAAAATATAGTTCACTTGCACCATCGTTCCTAAATTCAGAAGAAACTGAACCAATAGATGAAAAAAGACATCTCAAAGAGAATAACCATGGTGAGTTGGTCACTTGCTTGGAGGCACAACACCCATCATTCATCACAAATTACCCAAGAAATAATAAATCTCACTTTTCTATATACGGAATGTAATGTAACTTCCTAAGTCACAAGAAATAAAAATTGCAACACTACATAACTTTTCAACTATTTATAGCAGTAAAATAGAACCAAAACCCAATTACCAAAGAAATCCTGATAGATCTCTCTCTCCATTTAGTCATATTCATCTGCGAAATCTCAGTCTGGCATCGGATGTGATACCCCCATAGGTTCTGTTACTGCCATTAATAAATATCCCAAGTGATAAAAAGCAGATATGGATGTCAAACCAAAGTACAAACTCTTCGAAAAATCAGACTAAATCCTACACAGAACATGTGTTCTGTACCCGCCAAGAACAGTTGAAGTTTTACGAGCCAGAACTTCGTTTCACCTTCCCATATCTATAAAGACATATGCCTACTTAGGGAGAAGTCATAAGAGAGGTAGATAAAAAATGAGGAATCAACTAAAGGAGGAGAAGAGAGAAGTAATTATGAGAGATCTAAATGAACAAGGTCAGATCAATCGAAGAAGGAGAAAGGATAAGACGACGACTGGCACATTTTCTGTCAAGACCCCTTAACCTGCAACTTATTTACACGTGAACCAATGATGGTCCTGGAAACATGCAGTTACCCAATTTTAATGATGTATTCGCCTATTTTTTGAAGATGGTCAAGGCAACAGAAAGAAACATGAGAAGGATGTTGTTGGAATAGAAAGAACAAGATAAAAAGAAGGCCTCACATCAGAGTTGATGCATCTAAAATGGAATAAAACTAAAGCACACATGACTAAAGTTGTACAGGCCACAACGATAAACTCTTCTATGAGACGGCGTGAATAGAAGCACACTTGTGGAAGATTTCCATTTCAGATGAGCTACAAAGTCTCTTGAAACTATAAAGGAAACAGAGAAATGGATATTGCACATAATGAATTCATGCACGTGATGCAGCAGAGTATAGTTAAGAGAAAATTGTCCAACTTAGTTTAAGCAGCCCAGCCCATATGAGCATCCCTGATGATGCTAATCGATGGAAAAAGGAGTGACTAATTGGGATGCTTGCGAGACGAATGTTGTTGGACAGCTTGAGTAAGATAAGTTCTAGCATGAATTTTGATAAAATAAATATACCATTTTGATACAACTATGCATCCATCATAAAGCCAACTTAGCTTTTTCCCATATCTATAGACGTAATGTCCATACACATAATTTCTTGGCATGCCACTCCATTCATTGTAATTTAAGCTTGTTTCGCATTCAATTATCTCTTGTACCTAACTCTCCAGGGAAACAACTTCGTTTGCAAATTAACCTTATGCACAACTTTCCTTTCAGACCCTGCTATCATCAAAATCCTTCGACAAGTGGATATGTACTTGTATGAACAATGAACCTGACAACGAGTCGGTAATCATCTAACTCATGAATCCCTCTAGTTTAATTATGACTTCCATGGTATTGGCATCACAACAATCAACTAAATATCCCTCAAATCTAAAGCTTAAACAACTTTTTCCTTTCAGAACTCCGCGGGACAGAACCACTCACTTCAGAACCAACATGATACTTCCCGACGCTCTATTGCTGGATAATCTCAGCATCTCTATCCATATAACCTTAACAACACAGAACATTTACATCCATCGACGAAAACCGCAGACTCATTCATATCATACTCCACCGGCACTTCACTCCCTCAATCACCAATCGCAATCCTAACACAAAAACACACCGAAACGAAAACAAACTTCTCCTAACAACCATGAATGATCCAACCATCACGTACAGTACTGTGCAACAACCAATCCGTTATCCGTCCGATTCCATCCAAATCCCCTCAAATGACAACGAGGAATCAAACTTCCCTTCAGATGTCAAGAAATTGGCAAAACCTAATTGCGAAATCGAAAACGGCAGAGGAAGAGGGAGAGCGAGAGAGGGAGATGACCTGAGGGTTGCGTAGAGGAGGCCGGATTGCTATCGGAGATGGCGGCGGCGGCGGAGAAGACGGAGAGGTCGCCGAAATCGTGGGAGGTGGAAGACGATGGCGTCGGCGGCCGGCCCGTGATGAGGGCGAGTCGATCGGATCCTCCTTCGAGTATACGACGCCGTCTCGCCTCTCTCCCACTGTTCTTCGACATCTTATTTTCTTGCTGCCGCGATTTTACAAAGCAAGACCTAGAGAGCCGTGCCGGACATGATTATGCTGTCGCCGATGGCAACCCAGCCAACCCTCCAACTTATTTGAGTATTGGCAAACGAGTTGTCTATCGACGTCAACAAGCAATGATGGTCGGTGTGGAAATGATGTTTCTATAAATCATATTGTAATAAGTTTTGAAATTTTTTATTAATTTTAATATTTTTTATAATAAGTATTGTTTATTCATATTATAAAGGATGATAGTTGATGAAATAGATCAATGATCAATTAAATCGAATTATCGAACAAATAAAAAATTATTCTCTTTTCTTATATATTTTATATTAGGTTTATATTGAAATAGATTATTTTAGTAATTATTTAATTAAATCTTTCATTTGTTTTGTGAGGATCAAAACTTCAATGATAAATTCATAATCAAATTAATCAATAATAAAAAAATCTACATTTGTATTATATATTTATAATGATGGTGATAGTTGTTATGGTGTGAAAAGTATGTTTGATGAATAATACAATCTGACCGTGAAAGTTGTTGATAATGCTGTGATTGGATTCATAAACTGAAATGAGATAAATACTCGTATCTTATAAGTTGAAAGTAATATTTTCTCCGTTCCACATATTTTACAAGATTTATGTATTTTGTATTATTATATACGTATGAATATATGTCTCATTTTCATATCAAATCACGTCTGATCGTTATGTAACATGTATTAGGTTTAAGTATAAAATTTACACTATCATTGATATTTCATGATAAATTTATAAAAAAAAATTAAGTTTAATCGCCGTTACACACGTGTCAAACTTTGCATCAATACGCGTGCAAAGTTAAAATGTTGCAAAAATAGTGGGTCAGAGGGAGTAACAGACTATATGATTCTTGTTGTAGTTGTCCTAAAGGAGAGCAGATGGATGACGAAACAGGAGCGCTCGAGATGATACAAAACGCTGGGATGTAAACATGAGCCACTTCTCAACGCAGGCTTTGTTCACTATGCATGAAACCAGGAAAATTAGTGAAGCGCCCAGACACGGGTCTGGTCACTTCTGGGCACAGGTCGGTTAACACGCAAAGCGTGAGATTGAACCAGTGCGAGATCGGTTCAGATTTAATCCGAGATTTTGTTTCTATCTCTTTATTTACGAATCTATAAATAACCTTGTATCAGATTTATTTGATATAACGAAAGAAATGGGTTTTCATAGAGATTGTAAGAAGTTTTCTCTAGAGTTTGAGCGAAATATATGATGAGATTGAGTGAATTGAGAGAAACGATCATTGTAATCATGGGATTTTTTCCTGGCAATCAAGTTTTTCTCACATTAAATCTCGTATGTTATTGTTTAGAAGTGAAGGTAGATTCAAAAGATCAAGCGTTGATCTTATTGAAGTCGTTTCCAAATTCCTATTTTGTGCTCAAAACAACCTTACTTATTGGGAAAGATAATTTGAAGGTTGAAGATACGATTTCTGCGATGCTTGATGCGAGTAAGTTGAACCGATTAACGAAGGAAAAAACTTTATAGCAAGTTCCAAGTCCAATAGAAAGATGAAAGACAAGACTCATATAGAGTGTTACAAGTGTCATAAAATGGGATACTACGAGATGGAGTGCCCGAAGAACAAGAACAGAAGGAGAAACTCGAGTTTTGCGAATATGACAAAAGGGGACCATGACAGCAATGGAGAGTGCTAGATGATCTCAGATTCATCGGATCTCCAGAAAGATTTTACAACAGGAAAAGGTATCGATTTTGATTGATTAGTTGATTCATGATATTGTTTCCATCTTTATCATAGCAGAGATCTGTTTCATAAGTTTTTACCTAGTAGTGGAGGTTCCATACAGATGGGTAGTGGTGAGATATAAAAGGTCCTTAGAATAGATACAGTCAAGATCAAGCTATTTAATGGGATTGTTCTTACCTTAAGAGGTGTTAGATTTGTTTCCATGTGTGAGAAAAAATCTGATCTCAGTTGATCAGTTGGATTTCAAGTATTGCAAGATGTCTATAAAGGGTAAAAGGTAAAGGGATGAAGATATGTAGAGGTGTCATGGTCATGATAAAGACTCAAAAGATGAACAATCAGTTTAGGTTGATTGAGAATACAATTGTGATGACAGAGCTTCGAGAATAGTCGTACGAGAGTCGATAAGGAAGCCAACGCTGGATTATAAGGAAGCTGAGAGATGGTTCAGGTAACACGGTCTCAAGTGGTTATTGTACAGATGTTGGAGTTATAGTTAGTCATCGGGGGCTATCGAATTTGGTGGAGGCAAGGTGACAAAGTCTAGATTACACGAGAGACGTAGAGCACATGTAGTGCAAACTGCGAAGGGCACGGGTAGCACGAGAGGTGCAGATGCCAAGGAACAACGGATGCCAGAGATCACTTGAGGGTGGTAAATCATCATTGGGAACGATTTGTCAGTACAGGTAGGTGCCGAGAGCGAAAGAAAAGATGGTGAGCCTCATCTTTGAGGTCTCAGGATCCCAATAAAGAAGTGTGTGGTGGAGCGCCTCTATCACAATAAAAAGGATACAAGGCCGTGTCGAGATGGGATGCAAAGATTACTTCTCAATCTAGCGTTTTATTTGTTTTGGGAGGCTCAAACCGGTGTTTTGCTACTCCTACGACAAGGTGGAAATTGTTGAAGTCTTCATGAAAGAGAGCAGATAGACAACGAAACAGGGGCGCAAGAGATAATACAAAACTCCGAGGCAGAGGCATAGGCCATACCCAGGCGTAGGCTTTGTTCGCTATACATATAATCAAGAAAATTAGAGAAGAGTCTAGGTGCAAGCTTGGTCACGCCCGGACGTGGGTCGGTTGATAGGCAAAACGTAAGGTTGGGTCGGTGCAAGATCGGTTCAAACTAGGTTCGAGATTTTGTTTCTTTCTCTTTATTTATGAATCCATGAATAGTTGTGTCAGATTTAGTTGATATATCGAACGGAGTGCGTTTTCGTTAATATTATGAGAGGGTTTTTGTAAGGATCTGAATAAATTCGTAAAATTTAGTTTCACGACAATTAACGTGAATAATAAATTATCATAGGTTATAATTTATTCTTCTGAGTTAAACGATTGGTTTGACGATATAATAGGAAAAAAATACAAAATATGTATGAAATACAACCCTAATACGCAAATATATAGAAATAAGATCTTAATACGAAAATATCATATTTTTACGAAAATAACCTAAACCTAATTTTGACACTTATTTTTCTTCATGTCAATTTTTATTCCACCTAAAATAAATTAATTATGCACTTAAACTATTTTAATTGATTAGTTCCTTATAAATACAAGTTCTTTTCTGCTTCAAAATTTCTTACAAACACAAAACAAAACACTCCTTATCATGCAAGATTAGAATTAAGCGAAAGAGAGAAGAAGAAAAAGTTTGGGAGAAGCTAGGTGGTAAGACGAGTACGAAGAGGATCTTTCACCGTTAATAAAAAAAAGATGATCATCTTGATTAAAAATTTTGTGAAAAATTATACACTCTTTGATAAATTATGATATTAATATATGTTGAATTCTCACATGTCTAGTTTTTAATAAAGTTAATAAATTTTGATTCGGAGTTTTGAATCTTAAGAAATAAATCAAAACATACGAATTTGTTAATTTGTAAAAAACTGATTACACAGATATCTATGTGCCTTGATATGAAATTACATAGTAGAAGTTAGAAGATAAAACTTACATCCATGGAAAATTATGAAAGTTTAGTTTCCAGAATAATTTATAAATAATTATTTTGAGTTGTATGTAAAAAGTTATGAGTTAATTAATGAACTAAGATAAAGCTGTCTAAACAAGCAAAAAATATAAACTTGATTTAATTAACTGCTATTATTAGTGATATTTTATGTTGAAAACTTTAATTTACTAAAAATAATATGAAGTTAATTTATGTAAAATTTTACGGAATAATTTTTGAAGTTGTATACAAGAAGTTATAGATTTAAATATGTTCAAAGGTTATTTTGGACAGAATCAAGGATACCCATTCCAGAGGGCGAGAAGCTCGTTTTATAGGTCGGGATGCCTGTTCCAGAGGCTGGGACGTCCGTTTTAGAGGTCGGGATGCCGTCTTTATTGATCGAAAATGATCATTTTTTATCCCAAAACAACTCCTAATATTCATAAATACCTCTAATGATATTCCATATATAAAATCATTAGCATGGACAATCAAAAAAAGTATCAAAGATTTATACAAAGCTCAGCATCACTTCATAATATTAATATGAAGGGTTTTCACGAAATAAGAACAAATATGTTTTAACTCTACAACGCGAACAAATATTCACAAGGAAATGTATTAATATGTGAATCTTAATATGTTATATGAATTGGAGACGTTGCTTGTTGACACATATAGGAAAAGTTGAACGAGAGTGTGTGGAAAGCGGTGTAAGAAGATAACGTTTAAATTTATTGTGTGTGACATAATATGACTATAATTGTTATTTGCCATGATAAGATGATATGTATGCTTATATTATGTCTTGATTGCTGATATAAAGAAAATGAGTGAGTGAAAAAAGTGTAAATCCATAATTGATTGGATAACTCCGTCATATAAAACACAAAAAACGTTGTATTTGTCATATATGTTATACAGTGATTTGGTGGTGTAATTATTTCATCGACCTTATGAGGTCATTTTGGTATAAGAAAAACTCACTGTAGGAGACCTTGGACTTCTGTTTGACTGATTCCCTTTCACGGATAACCCTTTTACTAAAGCAGAATAAAATTTGATAAGTTGAAATTGAAAAAGTTTTGATAAAGTCACAATTTTTACACTGAGGATATTTATTATTTGTCTTCACTGTGTTTTTGATATGATAATTGTGAATGTCATATTGGTATGATAGTTGTAGAGTGCTAAAATAAAGGAACTAAGTGATCTTTTTTTTTTCCTTTTCTTACCTTCTTTTCTCATGTAATCCCTCATAAAAGACCGACATGTTATTAAGCTCATATGGCTCACGATTACTTTTTTTTGTATTTTTATTTTCTTTTATGTTTTTAAGAGTTAGAGATTATGGACTTGTGTGATATATGTTATGGTGCTAATATACATCTATTGTAGTGTGATTTTTTTTTAGACTAAGTAAAATATGTAACAAATGAAAAGTTTTTGCTCTATTTAATAACCTTATTGGTTTATGTCTAAGTGAATTTTATTTATTTTTATACCTAAATCGGTTAAGGAATTTTTGCCTATCTAGAGTGTTGGACTTAGCTGCAGTGACGTCATTTGTATTATTATGTATTAATATATGAAAAATCGAAGCGTTACGTTTTCTCTAGGATTTGAACGAAACATAAGATCAGATTAATGAGTTTAGAGAGACGATCATTGTAATCATATGATTTGAAGAGTGGATTATTTCTTGTATGATTATTTCTCCCCGCGATTGACTTTTTCTCATATTAAATCTCGTATATTGTTTCATTTTTTTTATTCGTGTTGATCGGTGCTCGACTATAATATTCGGATCCATTGATTCTTGTGTCCAAATTCGTAACAATTTCATTTCTAACATGAGTAAGAAAAAAAAACTTATTCCTTATACTGAATGATTCACCAACAAAGTTAATGATCGATAAAGCCAACTTAAGCATCCATCCTTTCCTTCATAAATGAGGAAAACATTACACTCCACTCAATGCTTGTCTCCCATCAATTATAGATGAGATGACTCATACACAACATTTTTCGGTATAAAAAGTGAAGCATTCTTGTGTATTCTCTCTCTTCCACAGAAAGTAGAACACATATATATTTTATATTATTTTATATGTATGAATATAATTTCTGTTTTTATATCAAATCACATCTGATCGTTTTGTAATATGTATTAGATTAAAATATACAACTTACACAATAATTAATGTTTCACAGATACGAGTCCAGGTGTTGCTCTTCGACCTCGTCGTCAACGTTGTCGTCGTCCATTGGAAATTGGAAGCATTAAAGTTGTTGGAAGTATACGCATTAGTGATTCTTCTTCATCGTCGAGCTTAAAGGAGAAAGAGGAGGTGTCGACGGAGAGCTCGATCAGAGTGAGATCGAGAGGGTTATAACGATGAGAAAAGTGATGAGGAGGATGTTAAGATATGCATCTGTAGATATTCTATCATCAGTTTGACTTTTTGAAAAAATTGATTCCTCGACATAATATCAGAGCAGACTATGACATAAGGTCACAAGTTCGATCCCTACCTTCCTCATTTATTGTCACTTATGTGATTTATTTATGTGGATCTTATATATAGCCTTAATATGGGTTGGGATAGTGTCGTCCACATTTCATGTCCCAAATGAACATATATGTGAGGGGGAGTGTTAAAATATAAATTAATGGGCTTTCTACCATCAGCCTATGTGGTTTATTTATGTGAACCTTATATATAACACTTGGTATGGTATGGGTCAGTACTGTACACACTCCATGCCCTAAATGGACCTTTGTGTGATGGGGAGTGTTACGATATATATTAGTGGGTCTTCTATCATCAGTTCGGACTTTTAATAGAGTTGATTTCTCGACAGAGGAGAATGGAACGAATTGGGAAGAGGCGTCGACGGTGCAAGAATTGCGATTTTGGATTTTATTTATAAAAAAAAAAAATGAAAAAAATAAAAAACAAAACAAACAAAAATTTGGAGAGCAATAGAAAAGGAAGATAGGAAGGCATCTGCCTATCTAGCCCTTCAGTACATATTACATGTTCAAGTTCGGAATCTATCTGTCTTTGGTTAATACACTTTCTTTCTTAAATTAGTTTGAAACTTGTGTTGTGAAAGTTCATCGATATTGACTATATTTCTTATACTAAACAAAATGTAAGAAATCGTAACAAAGTGTTAGACATAATGACACTTTTAATTAAAGAAAAAAGAAATCGCTATAGTTCATGATGTTTTTATTCTAAGATCTCCTTACAAATAGATTTTACTGAGAAAATGTTAGGACTCTTGACGTTTTCGGTGTGAAAATATCAAAAAAATAATTACGTAGAGAGACTGATGTTTTTTTTTTTTATAAGATCTTTTTACAAAGCAATTTTAATGAGAAAATATTAGACATTCTGACAATTTCCTTTATAAATATTATTTTGAAAATGTTAGATATGTTGAGGCTTTCTTTATAAACATTAATACGTCGAACTCTGTTAGAATTTCTTACGCATGAATAGTAAAAGAATTCTAGATTCCTAAATAAGTTCTTGAACATGCCACTTTTAAAGAAATTCATTTTCATAAAAATATTATTTTCAAAATGAAATTCCCAAAGTCTAGTCTAGTCTAGTATATTATTCTCAACCCAATCCACCATATGATCTCATCAAGATCAAGACCTGAGACAAATCGTGGCCGTTGATCACCAGTACGCTCTCATACACCCACTCACACTCTGTCCATCATCACAAAGAAAAGAGTGAAAATAAAGGGTTGGGATTAGTGTTTGAGAAGCTCTTTCACTCACTGCTTCGCTGATTTTGATGCATTGAAAGAGAAAGGAGAAAATGAAAGGATGAAAGATAGTGAGAGTAGTACTTGACAAGCTTTGATTACAATATTTTTCACTCCAAAGCAGACAGGACCCTTCTTTCACACACATTATTCTCCAATTTTCCGCCATTTATTATTACAGCATTTGAGGGTCATCAATCATCATTTTCTTCTTCTTTGAAAGACGTCATTCTCTCAAAGTCTTCATTGAGGATAAAAAAGAGGAACCCATGAAGGTCTTTTTGTTTTGTTGCTTGTAGTTCTCTCTTTTTGGTTCTTGGAGTTTGATTGATTGATTGCTTTGGTTGATTTCTTTTGATGAAATGGGATCAAAGTGAGTGGTTCTTATTCTTGTGTTACTGGAGAATTGAAGAAAAAGATTATATTTTTGGTGGGATTTTGATGTTTTGATGGTGGCTTTGCTGATCTTGAGGATCTTGCATTGTTGTGATTACCCACATTCTTGAATTTTCTCATCTCGGCATCTTTGATTTTGCTTCTTTTTTGGTGTTTGATGCTTGGTTTGGTTGATTTGGTGGAATTTGGGGATGGGTTGATGGTTATGATGATTCTAGGGTTTATCGGTTTGGTGTGAAATTGGAGGTGAATTGATGAAATGAGGACTCCTCTGAGATTGATTTTGGGGTTTTTGCGGAGATATAGTTGAAATTTTTGATCTTTTGTTCTGAGATTTTCTGATCTGTGAAGATACTCTCATCAATTTCAAGATTTCCTGAAATGGGTTTGGTGTTGTTTGATCAAAACTTGATTTGACATTTAGGGCTTTCAGTTTTGAAGCATATTTTGCTTCTTGATTAAACATTAGTATATGCTTGATTCTTTGATTATTTTACTATCTTTCCACTTTTAGTGGTCATTAACTTGCAATTTTAGCTTCTTTTCCGTCCAACTTTTCTCCAAAGTTTCAGTTCACTTTCCTGTTTCATCTCATTTGCTCATAGATTGTTCTATCTAGAATATGGCTTTTCTTCAAGTGATCAAGACTGCTATTTGAGGCCATCATAATTGGCTAATGCGTGTGTCATCCTCGTCTATATTTGTGTTATAGTCGTAGTAGATGCGAACACTTGTCAAAACCTTGTATGATTCAGATATTCTATTTTCGAAGTTCCGATTTTGATAACATGCTTGTATGATATTGTGTTAATAACATGTATCAATTTTGCAATGCAGATCAGGATTTTGAGAAACTATGCTGAGGAAAAGAAACAGATCAACACAGAAGGAGCTACAAATGGGTCAAGCGACAATGGATGCTGGTTCTGATGGCTGCTTGCAGTCGGGTGTCATGGGGCAAAAGCAGAGGACTAGTTCATTCTTCAATGTTCCCGGTTTGCTCATTGGATTGACTCCAAAGGGTGTCTCGGATTGTGACTCAGTGAGGAGTCCAACTTCTCCTCTAGATTTCAAGTTGTTCTCGAATTTGGGTAGCGCTTTTAGGTCCCCGAGGTGCTCCCATGAGGGGCACCAGAAGAGTTGGGATTGCAGCAAACTCGGGCTCGGCATTGTTGATTCTCTTCATGATGATGATGATGGAAAAGTCTTTGGGAATGTCGTGAGATCGACTAACAGCAAGAGTATAGTATTTGGTCCACAAATTAGGGCCAAAAGCCGGAACTCTCTGACTCAATTTTGTTCCTCCCTGACTCCCAAATCATTGCCAAAGAGCTTTGCTATCTTCCCTCATACTCAATTGAAGTCTCCTAGACTTCAAAAGGGTAGCTCTGATGTGTTGTTTGAGATTGGAGAAGATCCATTGGAACCATATCCTTTTGCTGAGGTTCGATCTTTTTCTTTGGACTCCAAGAGCTTAGGATCTCATGGTTACGGTTTAGCTGACCGTAGATCCCACTCCGGTAGCTCTAGGAGTTCTGGTTTGGGGAAGACATCGGCTCAAGAGGACTCGACTTCGAGGTTTAGTGGAAAATGTCCTAACTCGGTGGATATATCACAGCACAAGCTGAGAACTCCTGTAGTGGTTGGTTTTAGCAATGGATTTGTTGGGAAACTTTCTCCTAGCGAAATCGAACTCTCGGAAGACTACACACGTGTGATCTCACATGGACCTAACCCTAAAACAACTCACATATATGGTGATTTCATTTTAGAATGTCATGCCGGTGAGCATGATTCTAGAAAGATGAGATCCGGCGGTGGTCTTCCTGAGCTTGAGAAATGCTCAAGGTTTCCTGCTTCATACCCTTCTGATGAGTTCCTGAGCTTCTGCTTTTTTTGCAACAAAAAGCTCGAGGAGGGCGAAGACATTTACATGTTCAGGTTCGCATCTGGTTCATTTTGCTTTTCACTTGTTTTCATCATCTTATGCATTATCTTATACTAACTTGATTGTTTCAAATGTAATGCAGCGTTGAAAAAGCATTCTGCAGCTCAGATTGCCGTTTGGAAGAAATTTCCCTCCAGGAGGGCAAGGACAAAGCTGTCGGAGAGGCTCCTAAAGCATTGACCTCCCTCCGAGACCATGACGACATTTTGAGAGCGGCATGTTTGTCTCTCTATAGAGACAATCTTGATCATGATCCTGCAACCGATGATGTCAACGATTGATGAAGCCATGACAACTCGCAAGCACTGCTGATCATCCGTAATAAAGAGCTGTTTTGTTGGCGTCTGTTTGCGGCCACGGATGATCTTCTGCTTAGCTTGTCCGTTTGGTTGATTCGGATTCATCTTTGGTGGTCCTAATGGATGATGGATCGCAAACAATCCGTTTTCAATAACTTGAACTTATCTCTATTTGGTGGTACTATTGGCATGAAAAATTTTTCATTGCTCCTTTCTTGGTGCTCTATTTTTCATGGAGTTGTCTATGACTTCCGCTGGTAATAATCGAATGAGGTATATGATATTACGCATTTCCTAGCTGTTGATCGTGATCGTGAGATTCGTCTTTGATCTGTCTTGTGAAGTTGGCGTCGGTTACTACCAAAGGTGCAACTCCTTGGTTTTTCAGCAAAATATCCTAGCAGGATAATTACTATTCCTGAGTAAGATTGTTTGCTGAACTGCTAGTTCAATATCAAGTTCAGCGTGCTAGAACGACTGATTATGGCATACAAAGCCAATCTAGAACGACAGTTCTCTTGTTATTTTCTGCCGTGCGACCTAACTCGAGGAATGAATCTGTCATTACGGTCATTATCCCGTTGCACATTGTTAACTGATCAGAAACGGCATGCTGGGTTTTCTTTATAGAGCAATGCTACCAGATATTAGCAAGGAAACCAAGCTATAAAATGGACCGGACCACCATCTTATTTACATCATTATTCACCCTTCATAGATGCACATAAAGTGTCTTTCTGATGCGGAAATCTGTGCTCGTCATCCTTTAGATGCACACCATGTAAACCGTCGACTGTTTGGGTTAGTATCCTGAATCTCACCTCAATTGAAACTGCCTCTTTGAGACAAACTTATTTTAAAAAATTATTCTCTTCGTTTAAATAAAATTATAACGAATTGATATAACAATTTAAAGGATGATGACCTAACCCAGATATATAACTTCCGCATAAAAAAAAATTTCTCAATGGCCAGCTTAATTTATGTGCTATGAGACCTATAAGCTATAGATCAACACACAAATTGTCCATTGAATTATTGAAAATGAAAATTCGGTGGGAGAGGGTGAGGTGGGTCATTTATTTACTCACTCGATTCAATGTGTGAAGGCAGGTCCATTATTTACTATGTCTAAGATCCCAAGGTTGTCTATTGATACTGCGACAATGAATGTCTCATACCCATTGGACAAACTCCAATGCTGCCTCATTTTCACCCTTCAATTCCTCATTCTATCCATCACCATAAAAATTTTCAGAAAAAATTGAACATGATTGAGAATACAAGTCCCATATTTTGAATTGAAAGTTAATGATAATGGAACATAAATCTGATTTAAAATCAATCAATTTCACTATAATAAATTACACTTTTCTCTTCATATATTATATCTTAAAATTTGAGAAAAATCAACAATTCATAATCAGTCCCTCCTAATGATAATTACAAATGAGATTCTAAGTTGTAATATTCATTTTGAATCGATTTGAAAGAATAATCGAATTTTTGATCTCATATCATGATATGTTCTGATGTTATATTGAAAAATCAATTATATTTAAAATTTGAACTTATAATATAAGTCCCACAACCATGTATCTAACCATGTATCTAGGACATGCATATACATTGAGCTGTATAATGTGTGTGGCATCAAGTGGTAAACCAGTTAGAGAGTATGTGAATAAAGCTCTTAATACTTTTGATAATTCAATCCATTTGCATAAATACAGGACTACGAAAAGGTCAAAGCTTCATAATTTTATATACTTCTCTTAAATGTATTGAAATAATGGAACTGCTTCGTCTTACTTGGAGTATAAAAAAGATAATTAATCAACTCTGCTATTATTGGAAACTCATGCCAGTTTCCACAAATAACATTTCCCCTTACTAAGTACTTCCTGCTTAATACTGTAAGTAGTTATTTTCTGGTACTTGAGGTATAATGTAAGCAATGAAACTTAAATTTTATAGTCAATGTCACAGGCTTCAGTTTAGCACTGGATTAAAAAGTACATTATAAATTATAATCCCTCCATGTCATAAATTTTACAACATGCATGTATTTTGTATTTATTCTATATATTTGAATACAAGTCTCGTTTTCATATCAAATCACGTCTGATCGTCCCGTAACATGTATTAGATTGAAGTACGTAATTTACATCATCATTGATGTTTCACGATAAACTTAAAAAAATACATTTAATCATCGTACACGCGTGTTAAATATTATATCAATATAAATATAAAATCAAAATATTATAAAATTTATGAAACGAAGTTAGTTATCTTGTACATACCATTTCAAAAAAAACAAAATTGTACGGAGTAAATAGAAAGACCGCTTGATCATTATTGACAAAGGTCTCACTGTGTCTGATCAATAAAACGAGTTGATTTGACGAATGACCATTTAACCAATAAAGAAAAGAAAAAGAATGAGACTGCATTGCACTGCAGGCTTGCAGCAGAGGTACTGTAGCTCTGATGCTCTTTATAACGTGAGACAGTGAAGGGAACTGCTGATTCTGCTTTTGGATAACAATTGATGCATTCTGCTATAATATCATAATGAGCCCATAGAGTTCCCCCAGTCTATTTGCTGCACTGAAGCTGTAAAATTTCCGGCAACTCCAGTAAAAAAAATCGATATGTTTCTCTTTGGATCGGTATGATTATCGTCTCAGACACGGAGAGCGGTAAGCCGGTAAAACGATAACAATCAGAAAACAGATATCAGAGGACCACATTTTCACTACGTACTACTTGAGACAATCAGATCCAAATCAAAACCGGTACAGAACTTTTGCTCAATTTCACTCTATTCAGTAAACAACTTAAACAATTTTCACTTAAAGATTTTACTGTTAAAGTAAGGTGTTGGAGTAGCTCAGTCTGTTAGAGCGCTGTTTACTGATTGGCACACGTACACCTCCTGTGAATGAGGGTAACTACCTACGATTCCTATGGTTTTACTTATAATCTTGGCTTCCTAAATCACTAAAGAGATTGTGATTTAATATTTTTATGCTCTCGACATATCTATATAGTTATTGCTTAATATCCATAGCTTTGTTGCACACCTTAGAAGAACGAGGACAAGCACCTATGATTTCAATTATGAAACTTAAAGTTGTATGTAATTGAATCGGTAAGAACTTTTATGAACTCGAATACAAACAGAAAAATCTAATTCAAACCAAATTTGAGTAAATCTCATTGAGATTTGAGCTACTTATTGAGTAGTTTGTAGGATAAAAAATTGAGTATAATACAATTCAAATCCGTTATACATTGTTGAGTGACAATGATTAAAATAATTGATAATATAAAAAACAATCAATTAACTATCATAATTAAAGTATAATATAATTTAAAAAAATTATTAACATTTTATAATGAGCTTATGAATAAAACTATTGATAGTCTCATGACACCAATAAAACTTTACCTTGGTTAAAATATCGACCGAGGGGGTTCATCATTTTTCATTTAGATTGTCTTTTAACATATCCTTCTCGTCTTTCACACAATTTCCATAAACCCTGCTCGCACTTGAGGCATAACGACGGCTGGAGAAAACAGAGACGGGCGGCGGCGGACTGGTGTCAGGGATGGCCGGCGGGGTCTCAGGTCGTGGCAGATTCGACCGTTTCTTGGCTGCGGCGACGGCGGCGTCGAGGAGTCGCAGTGACTTGAGAAGACAACGAGTCGCAGAGATGGAAGCGGCGGCGGTCTCCTGTAAGTCGGGAAATCGTCGCCTACGCCCGCGTCGGGGTAGATGCAATCACGCAACGATGAGTGTAAGGAATTTTTCATTTAAGATATTTTTTAATTTTTATCAACAATTTTCGGATAACGTAATTTTTTTATCCAAATTTTTTGATCGGAAAATAGAAAAATATAAACACATGAAATCTTTCCATATCTACGATATATCTTTTTAGCCATAAAAATATGTGGCAAATTTACATCAGAAAATTGTCATCTGTTTATGGAAAGAAATCGAATACCAAGGACCAACAAGTCAAACAAGCCAAAAAAAGATTCGTAGATTTTCGTTTTGACGGTGCAGCAGTTTGGTTCTTTGCTTAAACCATTGATTGACGAAGACAAAGATTCGTATTGTTGTGAATTCGTTTTTATAACGATACAGGCATGCTCTCCCTCTCCCTCTCCTCTCCTCTCTTATGGGTCGTCTCTCGGAAAGATTACAACCTTTTTCTGAGAAGTTTTTCACATCAAAAATTCTAAATAGTCCTTTTTCTGTTAAGGTTAAGTTAGAGTTGGTTTTTTGACGTGATAATTTGTGTTACGTTATCTTTTTTTGACACTTGATTTGTGGTAGCTCATTGCGTTGGTTATGTTCGGAGTCGATGAAGGACCGGAGGATTAGATTATGACGATAATAATATGGAGCTTTTGTCAAACGTAGGAGTGATGCTTGCATATGATATGATTTATGATAGTTTGTGTGATGCGAGAGAACTTTCTGGCTCTTGGTGATTTTAAATCAAGTAGGAGTTTCAAGAAGTCCATTGATTTTCTTAAAAAAACACGGATAATGTATCTATGCACTCTCGATAGACACAGAGCAGCTTAGTATATAAGATGAACTCTTTTTATTATTTCAATGATATAAGTAATGCTTATCTTTTCAAAAGTGAATTACCAGACACATATAAATCAGTTATGAATTTCTTTTTAGAAAGTAACATTAATCAATCTCAAACTACCTTTTCTTGTTTGAGGCCAAGCTCTCTCTCTATATATAACAGGTTGTACTTTGTAAGAGAGAAATTGAGTTTGATTTTCCTTTTCAACAGAATGAAGAGGCCGCTGAAAGAAGATTCGTTCCAGGACTCACAACCAAAGAGGAATCGACTTGAGGACACGTAAACGCTCTCTCGCTAATCTTTCCTTTTCTCGGTCTCCCCAAACTTTCCTGTTTCACTAGATGAAGGGGTTTATAGAATGCTCACGTTTACTTCTTCGGTGTGCTGTCTGCTTGATCTGGTATTTAGTATTTCTTGTTTTAATGAACCTGAAAGTTTGTTAAGTTTTATTTTATCCTGAATATTAATAGTGAACTGTTTTGTTTGGGAGACTGCAGTGTTCGGACGAGTAACATGGAGATTTATGGACATGGACATGTGCAGGAAGATTGCAAGTCGTATCTGAAGGATATGAGGAAAAGGCTGGGAGTAGAGCAATATAAAGAGTTTCTTAAGATCATGGAATACGTCAAAGAAAAAAAGTGCGATGTTTTCATTACCTCGTTGTCGTTAGTGTTTTTGTGGATGAACAGGTTATATAATATGCTCACTTTCTTTTGCTTTCGGTTTTTGTAGAGGAGAATTCAGTTACGTGACAGAAACAACTGATAAAATTAGGAAGTTGTTGAAGGGCAATGAGGACCTGATTTCGGGGTTCAACAACTTCTTACCAAAGGAGTTTAGGATATCCGTTGCGCCTGAGAATGATGTGGAAAAGAACCCTGATATCAACAATGCATTAAGCTATCTCCAGAAGATTAAGGTAGGACTTTGTCCCAGTTAACCTTCTTCTTCAGATATTTTGGTCGATTGATCTCTTGATCTTTGTTGTCATTATTCTATTGATTGCAGGCTCACTTTCATAGCAATCTTGATGTTTATGAATCAATTTTGAAGATAGTTAAGGCGTTTAAGAGGGGTTCGGTGTCCATATCTAAGGTCTATGAACAGGTATAGCTTCTAATCACGACTTCCTTCTCGCTTAGTGGTGGAATCCGGGGATCCATGACTGTATTGATCATTATGTTCCATCATGTGTAGGTGGCTGGGCTTTTCCGGGATGATTTCGAGCTACTTCAGGAGTTTCACGTTTTCCTTCCACTTAATTCAGCAGCACACCATACTGACACTGATTCAGAGAACTGTAAGCATGATGGTACCATGAACTTTGACGATGTGCCTGCACATCCTGTCAAGGTGAATGTTAAAATGACCAATTTTGCTAATCAAGATAGAAAAGGTTCCAAAACAGCTTACAGACGCAGGGTTACTCCATCCTCTCGACATGACAAGAGTGATCTTAGAGGTGAGTAATTCTCTTCATTCTCAGATGATGTAGAATTGTAGATGCATGCCGGTGACTAATGTGTTCATTATATGCTGGTTTTCCTCTTCGCTAGTGTGTAGCTTTAATATGCCACTAAGCTGGTGTCTGGTATAGAGGAACAAGTGTCTGTCTATTTTATGGATGATGATTACAATAATCTGGCATGAATCTTGATCATACTAAACGTTTTTCTTCACATTTTGTGTTGTACCACGTGAATTATCTGTGCTTACAATTGCATTTTTTACTTCTTAGCAGAAACCTACCCTCCAGAGTTTAGATTTTGTGACAATGTAGAGAAGACATTACGCGATCCAGTTCAGTATGAGGAGTTTCTGAAGTGCCTTCTTACGTATAGCTCCAAGACAATCTCAAGGCAATTGTTAAAGGACCAGGCACGATGTTGCATCTCTAATCGAGCTTTAATTATTGGCGATCGGCAATCTATTTTTGCATCTGTACTTCGATAGGAAGGAAAACCCTTTTTTCCCTGAAAGTTTCAATTGTGCTTTTTCAGGTTCAGGTTATACTTGGCAAGTTTCCCGGTCTGATGGATGAACTTGATGAGTTCCTGGCTCTCTGTGGGGAAAAAGGTAATGCTTAATGAGACTCTTTGTTTGTCCTGGCTTCGGCTATTATAATAATTTCTTTCTAACTCTAGATGTATTCTACGGATGGATTTCTTTGTGGGAGTTATTGTAAAAAGTTTGTGGTCAGTGTTCTTCATTGTGTACCTTTCAGCTAGATGCTTGTTTTTGCAGCATGTTTCTGCAATACCGCTGGTTAAATGAACTCCAAATGTGCTGCTTCATTTCACCCTTTTTCTTGTTATTACGCCCCCTCTGCTTATTGTTACCTAGTGAGCTACTGTGGGTTCATTAGTTGTCCATCACCTCGACCTTAATACTTACAGCATTTTAATGTATTCAGGGAAGCTGCCTAAGGATGTACATAACCACGAGTGTGCACAAATTGAGGGTGGCTATAGAGAATGTACCGGCAATAGGGATGAGACAAGTTCAGATCATGAAGGGAGAAAAAGGGGAAGCCATCCAACAACTGATAGAGGCGTTCCTCACAGGACTAAAGACATTACAAACAGGCCGTATTTGAATTCGGAAGAGGAAAAGCTTAAGGGAAAATCTATTCAAGATCTTGACCTTTCTAAGAGTGAGAGTTGCACGCCTAGTTATCGACTCCTAGCAAAGAATGTAAGACTCTGATTATCCTTTTGCTTTTTTTAAAAAATAATCTTAATATGTTGAAGTTGTTTGAAATTACTTAAAGCTCATGTTGGCTTTGCTTGTGGCTTTTGTAGTATCCTAGGACTGGGGTAAGCCACAGAACGAAACTTGGTGCTGAATTATTGAATGATGATTGGGTGGCTGTCACATCGGGAGAAGAAAGGAATTTTAAGCATGCATGCAAGAACCGGTACGAGGAAAGCCTGTTTAAAATCGAAGACGACCGGTTAGTAATCACTCTTTATAATACTTACACTGTCTTCAATCTTTGCCTCGCCGTTTTTGTTTCTAAAACAAGACAAAGCGTCGTGTATAGTTGTTTCTCTTAGTATCATTTTCTTGGAAGGATGCATTTGCTTAACAAAAAAGATGTGCATTGTATCCCTTATGAATAAATTAGGTAAATGATGATCTAAGTGGCTACTCCACGTAATACTTTCTTTGTTTAGGATGTGACCTGCTTGATTGTTTGGTTGCTCGGAAAATAAAGCAGACCTTGCTCCAAGATTGAGAGGCCACACATGAGAGTCTAAACTCTAAAGCTGCCTAGGTTGGAGCCACTGTGTGAACCACGGAGTTCAATTGGATTGAAATATGCTCTATAGCAAGGTTACCTATAGCCAAATAAGAGCCTCCAGGGAAACAGTGTCTGTCCCTATTCCGTTGTATCCTCGCGAAAGTTGGGCTACCGCCAATTTCCTTATATCACAGATATATAGAGACTTGCTGCCCAAATTTTCCTATATTTATTAGGACATTCTTATGTGCCTGATACCCTGTGGGAAAAAAACCAGGAGAAAAATAGGAGGACATGAGTTAAATGTACTGCTTCATTCAGTTTCAGTTGAACCTCTCTTTTATGTTACCAACAGAGGGGTTCGGTCCATTTGCAAAGTATGGACTTTGATTAAAGCCGCTCTGCACTTAGAAGAATCAGATTTTTTTCCCCCCAGCTTGGCTCGATTATCTTTTACTCCATGATTGTTTTGTGTTGTAATGGGGCTTAATTTCTTCTAACTATGGATCGTTTTGCATATGGTATCAGGCTTCCTTTTTGTGTTCAGCTTTATAGTCTATTATCTTGCTTAACCCTTCCGATTTCTTGCTGCCAGGTACGAGTTAGACATGCTATTGGAGATCGCTAAGGCAACAATAAAGCACGCTGAAGATCTTCTGGACAAGATAAATCGTAATGAAGTAGAAACCAACATGGGAATCAGTGTAGAGGAGCATTTTACAGGTATTATTATGTGCTTAGAATTATGAGACTTCCAAGTTTTCTGTATATGCATTTTCTATCACGTGCTTCTCATATTGTTTTACTTCTTCGTTTTTCAGCTCCACAAATAAGGTGCATTGAGCGCTTATACGATGAATGGTGTCTGGAGATGATCGATGCCATAAGTAAAAATCCGATTTATTATTTGCCTATTATAATCAATCGCCTGAAACAGAAGCAAGAGGAATGGACTACTTTGCGTGCCGTTTGCAACAAAGATTGGGGCAAGGCACAGGCCAAGGTTTACCATAAGTCGCTTGATCACAGCAGCTTTTGCTCGAAAGAACAAGACACAGAGGAGAGCGTGCGGTTAGAAGATATGTTTAAAAACTTATAAATCTGCGTGAGTATGAATATGTACAAAGAATGAATTGTTTGGTCGGTTGAAATTCATGAAATTTAATCATTTTGTATCTCTGTATCTCAAAACATTGTGACTATTTGTACTTGTTAGTTCTTGTATAGATGCGTTGTAGGGATATATTATATGTACACATACCCATGCCTGCCGTGACACAAGGCAGATTTAACTCTTCCATCGTGGTATCAGAAAATACGTATTCTAAAAACTTAAGAGTTGAATCTAAAACCAGCAACAAAATAAAATCTAAATCCTCACATCATATGCAATGATTATTGAGAGAAAGTTCCACAAAAAATATAATTTTTTGATTGGATATGTATATATATAAAGTTTGATATGCATATAATAACGATTAAGCGTAATTTTTTTATAAAATTATCATTGAAACATTAATGATTGTGTAAGTTACGTACTTCAAACTAATATTCATAAATATAGAATAATGTAAATTTTGTAGGACGAATGAATTATTACTTACATATAAAATTCTTTTGTATTTTAGTTTTCTGTTTTTGATTTTATTTTAAAATCAAATATTCATGTCAAGCATTTTGGATTTATTGCAGAGGTTTGTCTAACTTGCTTGAACGAATTCACTTACCTATATCCTGTTTTAAAAGTTTAGTGTCACACGAATTTGCATAAGAACATGTTGATCAACTCATGATACTAATTTGAATTTCACTCCAACAAACAATATTGTTACATAAGTTAGAACTTTCATGAATAAATATACTTCCACATAGACATTGCGAATTTCCACACTTCCACATTAGAATAGGAAAAATCACAATTTATAATCGCTGGAGAAAGACGTTGCGAATTTCCACACTTCCACACCAGAAATCAATAAAGTTACAAATTGCAAGCTTTTCCGTTATCTAAAAATCAACATAGATATTTTCATCTTCACAATTCTTCATCCGCCAATCCTCCTCACAAACCTCGCCGTCCCACAAATCCCATGCTTCGATTCCATCGATTCAGCTCACAAACTCTCCCAATCCTTTTCGCCCTTTGGTTCTCCATCGAATCCATAATCAAAACCCTTATTCAATTTAATAAGTTTTCAATTTCTTCTCCCCCGTCTCATCGCCGCACACTCGAAACCCTAGAAACACCAATCGATTTAGAAATCTGGTTGAAGTGAAATTTGACTGGTTTCAATTGGCTTTCTGGGTATTTGATTTGTGAGACGAAGGGTTGATTTTGAGGTGAATTTGTGCATTGGGCTTGTGGGATTTGTAGCTGTTGATTGATTGACAGAGCTAGCTGTGTTTGTTTGTGTGTGTTTGTTGGATTGTGTTGTGTGTGGAAATGGTGGGAGGAGGCGTGAGCAGGAAGGATGATGGGTTTACCATTAACAGTAGCAATGTGTTTGCGGCTCTTGATACGCTTAGAAAGAAGAAGAAGAGCGATAAGACGAAGTCATCTTCGAAGGTGAAAGCGAAGGAGCCTGAGCCTGCTCCGGTGTTCTGGCCGCCTCCAAAGTTGATTGCGAAATCGTGGGCTGATGTGGATGATGACGACGAGGATGATTATTTTGCTACTACAGCTCCCCCGGTTGCTGTCTGGGGTGGAAATGAGACTCAGCCTGGCAAGGAAATTGCGGCTGCTGTCGAGGTCCGTATACCTGGTTTGAATGAATTTTTTTCCGTATATGCGGTGTGCCTGCTTGCTCTCTGTAGGTAGAGGATGAAGAGATTCGTTGTTGTGATGTTGTCATTTGTGGTTTATGTTTATTGATGACTCTTATTTTGTCGGTATTTTTAATCTTAACCAATGGTGAGTACTTCGCTGCATGAGCGATCTTCTCAAGTCAAAGTAGATGGAAACAGCATGATTTTACTGTTGTAGTTCTGTTCTATCATGATAGTGAGACCGATTCAAGAGGCAGATTGTGACTTGTTTTAAATCTATATATTCTTGATTGATGTGTTATTTTGCGATGTTGATAATTGGGATAACATGGTTTTTTAAGGGAATATGAAGCTTCAAAGGCAGCATTTTTGGATGGTTTGAATAAATGTTTCATTGCCTGAATGGTTGTGGATAAAGTTGGGATAGGTTTTTGAAATTGGCTCCTCGAATGGGTCTGAACTGCAGCATCTCTCACTATTAACTATATTGGGCACATGTTTCAAATTGGTTTCTTCAAAATGCAGCTTTTTGATGGTTGCCGGGAATAGATTTCTTTTCGCATATGAGATTTTTTCCCTGAATGGAGCATGAGATTTTCTATACGGTATTCGGTTGACCAAAGGGAAATCCTTCGGGATTTCCTTTTAGAAAGACTTTCTATGCGGTATTAGTAATATTTGTTCATTCAGGACTAGGAGATTGAGTGAAAGTTTCTTCTTTTTTCTTGCTTCTGTGGCAGAGAGATTGGGGATCCTTTTATTGCTATGGTGTCCAGTGATAACATGTAGCTTCTAATCTTGAACCGTGTACACCTTACTTTTGTGTCGACTCTGAGAATCATTCGATCCCTTCTAATATCATCTTTGCATTGTTCAATTTGAAAGAAAGGGAATAGTTCTTCGTTGTTTTTCCTGATCATTCAGTATCTTGTTTACTGAAAGAGTTGATTGCTTTATTTTACATACTTCCGGTTTTAAGGTTAATCTATAGTTTCTGGTCTTTATTCTTTTGTTTCTTTTGTTTCTTGTCTTTCTGTCATTTCCATTTGCCCTATTTTTTTTAATTTTTTTTTTGCTTTTTAGTTTCTTTTGTCATTTTTAGTTCTCATGGCAGTCATCTGATTAATATTAAAAAGTTGCTTTTGTTTCTTTGTAACATTTATTTTCTGTCTTTTCAGTTATTTGGACTTTCTTTTGGCCACATTGAACTATATCTTTTTTGGGTGGTTATTGAAGCCGAATTACGAGTGAGAAAATGAAGGGAATGAATTGGTATTTTTTAAACAACAGAACTGTTGTGAGGGTATGCTATAGAATTGCTTTTTCTCTCCATAGATCCGTGTTTTAGTGGTAATCAAGGGGAAGGGATGGCTTTAATGACCCTTTCAGGATTCTATGCTCAATATGGCGGTTTTTTGAGTTAATAACATTGCTACAAACAGATTGTCTTCTACTAAATAGCGTAGATTTAAATGATTGATTTTTTGTGTGCCTATATCGATCGGATCCATGTTCATTTGAGTTGGTATGTTTTATTATGGAAGTTTATTTCTATGAGTTTGTGGTATTATGCCTCCTCAGAGCGTAATGTGTCGTATTCTGATCATTCTTCCACTTGAGTCGTCTCCGTTCTCTCGATGTATGGTTCTGAAATTTATTTATGTTTTTGAATAATGAATATTCATGCCTGATTCTTGTTAATGTCAGCTGCACTTATATATTATGTTTTTCGGGTGTTTTTGAACCTCTACTCTAATAAGAAAGATGCCGATAGGAGTAGGATACCCTTTGTCTTTATGTTTTTTAATTGTTGCGTTGGGGTAATGAGGTTTCCAGATCATTATTAGATCATGTTTTATCACGTTTATCAGATATCTGCAGCACATGTTTTGATCAAAACATCTCTACTTGTTCCTTTCTTCTCATGGTATGTTATGAGGATAAAAAATTTATTCCAACATTTCTATGCCCGGTGGTTGATTTCTTTCGATGCCATTAATCATTTTCCTTCATGGTTACCCTTAAGCAGGCTGGGATATTACTGGTGTTCCTCAATACCTGTTGTTTCTTGTTTTCCCATGCTTTTCACTTGTCCTACCAATTTGGGTCCTTTTTCTTGTAAACACAATAAAAATACCTCTTGTTGCACGTATGCTCCATTCATGAATACCAAGATAATGGTGGGAGTAGGAGAACTTCCTGTGGATTGCTTTATTCTTCTTACTGGGATAAATTGATTTACTCCAATAAAGTGACTTTGTGAACCATAGTAAATCCATTCTACTTTCAACCACAGGAGAGTGAGAGCGAGGAAGAAGACGTGCTGGACTTGGGGGAAGAGGAAGTCGAAGATGAGCATGATCATGGGCACGAGCATGAAGTTCAGGCTGCTGTCCAATCTAAACTAGTGGTTAAGAAGGCTCCAAAAGCCCCTGCGCCGGCTAAAGAGACAGAAAGACAACTCTCAAAGAAAGAAAGGAGGAAAAAGGAGCTTGAAGAACTTGAAGCAGTTCTAGCTGAATTCGGAGGTGTGCAAAATGATGTTGATGGCCAAGGTCAGTCATGGTTTCTTTTCTGATATATGGAACATTCGTGACTGGGGCAGTACCCCAAAATCTACCTAATATGAGCTTTCGACCAAATTTCCGAATGTGAAGTTTATTCCTTTAAGGGGTACAAAATGTCTCACCACATCAAGTTTACAGGGTTTTTTTTTTTTACCAACAAGAGATGTGATAAATGGAAATATGCAAGTTAAAACTATTTAGTATCAAGAATCCCTCTTAGTTGTACTTGGGCCTGCACTGTATTTCATTATAATCTTCCTCAAGTAGTAGTTTGTTTAAGCTTTTCTTTCTAAATGGATTGTTGAATGATTAAGATATCTCTTGTTCTATGACTGTTTAATTTAGAAACTGTCAAGTCTGATGTCCCTGAGGAGGAGGGGGATGCTCATGAGAAGGATGCTGGGCAAGCCAGTGAAAATGGGGACAAGAAGGAAGGTGGCGCACCAGAGTCGAAAAATGCAAAAAAGAAGAAGAAAAAGGACAAATCGGCAAAGGAAGCAAAGGATAGTCAGGAGAAACCAAATGCGGCGGATGTTACAACTGAACAAAATGAGTCTGCTGAAGCTGAACAGGTTGAGGAGGAGGCATCAATTGTTGACGTGAAAGAGCGCCTGAAGAAGATATCATTGTCAAAGAAGAAGAAATCAAGCAAGGAAATGGATGCTGCAGCAAAGGCCGCTGCCCTTGAGGCTGCAGCGAGGAGTGCTAAGCTTGCTGCTGCCAAAAAGAAAGAGAAGAACCACTATAACCAGCAACCTGTTCGCTAAGCTGTCGACATCTCATAGATCACGGACTGAGTAAAAGATCACAGACTTGAGTAAAAATGTGTGGACCATTCATCTTGTCATGCGAGAATAAACCAAGGGGTTCGCTCTGTCCTGCTCTTGAGAGGTCGATATCAACTTTGGAACAGTCACTTTTATGTATTGTCGAAGTTACCATGTGTTTTCGACTTGGACCTTGTTTGGTGTTTGGGACTTGGACTTTCTTCATGAGTTTATACCAAATGGGAATGATATTTTGGATCTCAGATTCACAAATTCATATTTCTATGCCTTTGAAAATCAGATGCCGCTATTGTTTGATGTGTCTGGAAACTGTCGTGTGAGCGCTACGTCTTGTGAGCCCTACTTGATTTTTGTGCATGTCTTTTAAAATACTTGATGATGTCTGCTGTGCCGGAACTGATTAATGATTCCTCGATGCCCATTTGGGATATACACACAGCTTTTCTATTTGTATATGCTGTGTGCCATCATCAAGTTATGAAACAGGCTCTTGCGAATGAGAGGCCTACTGGTGATTCTTTGGTTCGTTGAACTGACTGAAGGAGAGTATGCAAAGCATTTGACTGATTGAAGGAAGAGCAGAGCAGCTCATATGGGAGAGAAGAGTAGATTCTTGGTCATGAGCACGCAAAAGGTGCCGATGCTGATGTTTTCGTTGTCGAAATATAGCAGCAATGGGAGATTGCTATTCGCCTCCCACTTCTCAAACTCCCCAATAAAAAATCTATCATATTCTCACCTTCACCCTCACCAAATCCCTACTTTTCTGTCACACACATTCCAAACACATCATTTTTTTTAATTGATATAATGTTAAAACAAATAAATATTAATGATAATACTCATTAATGTTATTAACATTAAATAATGAAAAATAATATTAATATTATTAAAAGTTATAAAAATTATAATAATTATAATAATAAAAATACTAAAACTATATATAACGTTATTAAAATATTAATATAATTATAACTACATTAACATAGGATAAAATTTAAAAACAATACGGAACTCAATTTACGATCAGGGACGATGTCGTGTTTTCTATAAACATTAGAAAAAATATATTATTAACTATCATAATCTTATAAAACTTTCCCTTAATTCGACGGTTGGTGCCACTAATTTATGATAAGGTACAATGCCATGTTTCCTTAAAAGCGTTGGAGAAAATATATCATCGGTTAAAATTATCTTGCGAATATTTTCATGAACTTGTTGGTTTGTGTCATTATTCTTTCAAAACTATATATGAATTGTCATCCATGCATGCTCTTGGACGATATCGAAACTGGTCAATTCATATTATGTTATCTAGTATTTATCCTTTTTGACAAAAACTGATTATGCATCAAATCATTTCTAACAATAATGGAATACCGCAAGATAGAATATCTCAACTTCTTGAGTTATCGTAAGACCTGGAATCGAATATACGAGAACATATGATAGACAAATATAAATAAAGCCAAATCTCGGCGTCTGAATAATGCCATCAAGCTTTTGCTCTGACTGTTCTTTATCGACCTATTATAATGTCTAACTTCTTCCTAAATCCCATAACTAATCCCTGTATACTTACAGAATGAAATATGTACAGAGAACCGATTATACGGAGAATCGAATTGTAACCTTTGTAACTAATTAGCTGCAAGGACCGATTCTTCAATAATACTTTCATTACCAAATTATCAAGTTGTAGAACACTAGAAGCAAACAAATATTTTCTTGTCCCAATTTAATTATCATTTTTTATTAATCTTAATATAAATATAATATTTTATTCTTTTTATTTGATAATAAATTTATATTAATATCATTAAACTACCTCACTATCTCACCACCTCCTTCCTCCTCATCTTTTTTCTAAACATCACTTACATCTCATTATCTCTATAAAAATATTCTTTTTTTTTATCAAATTCCATACAAAATTCAACATATACATAAAATATCATACTGTATCAAAACGTTATAATTAAATTAAGACGAAAATAATATTATATTATATACATTAAGATCAATATATACTGTATAACATCAGCTTGGTTAATAGCAACGAAATCAGCTCGTTATTTCACACGGTATAGTTTATAGTTTACCCATCTGGAATTACTAATATTTGTTGGAGTAAGGCAGTAAAAAATTGGAGGAAGGCTCAGTGGATGAGCTGAGAAGAGAAACATCGGCGGCGACAATAGGAGGAGAGCTTCGCCCAATGGCCGTGGCAGCAATGGCGTTTCTCTCCGCCTCTGCTCCCATCTCCACCACTCACCCCAAAACCACCCAAATGCTCCCTCCCAAGCTTCTCCTCACCTCTCATTTCCCCATCAAATGCAGCAAATGGGTCACAATCAACTCCTCCTCCTCCTCCTCCTCCTCGTCGTCGTCCGCCTCGGAAATCGGGTTTTGTTGGAGGGATGTGGTGCACTTTGGGCTCTCTTCTTCACTCCCCTTTGTCTTCCCTTTGAAGGGTAACAAATATAGCTCGTTTTTCACTTGCCCTTTTGAGTTCTATGTTTGAATTGAAATCATTATGTTTGATTGGATAAAAAGGGTTGAGTGATATGCTTAAAGGCAGAGGCAACAACCGTGATAATCTCGTCAAATGCAGAGTGTGACCGAATGAGAAGGACTTGTTGTATGCAAATTTATTGTTGTTTAGTGTTTCGCAATCCTCGAGAAGTTTCAAACCCTTAACTACATGGTTAGGGGAATGGTTGCTTACCAACCTTCATGATACTCTGAGTGCTATATGTCGTTTGATAACTTGATTGGTTAACTTGGCTATGTTGTGAAAAGAGCTAGGTGGACTAAGGTGGTCAGATCACCGTTGTCCGAGGGACTCAAAGGGCTTCATCGCATCAGTGGATACCTTGGGTTCTGTATAGTGATTAGATATGTGTATGTTTTGGTTGCTAATATTTGATATAAAATTCTAGCATGTTGCTAGGTGAAGATGAAAGGGAGGAGTCTCAAGATAGACAATTGAAGAAACAGAAAAAAGATTTTGGCCTGGTCACCTAAAGGGCTTAGAGACTCTCGTGATCATCTTTCCTATGAGAATGTCTTAAAGTATCTTTTAGTGTACGAAATTTTTCTGTGCATCCCATTATTAACTATTGGAAATTGGTAGGTTGTATATGCAGACATATACACCAGCTATTGAAGAAGAAACTATTGAGTGATTAATAATTATCACCAGCTACTGATTTAATTTGCCTACTCTTTGCAGGATGTAAAGCTGAGGAGGATCTCAAAATGGCTGAATCGGTAGATGTGATAAATGCATATACTTATTTATACCCGGTGGAACGGCCTTCAAAAAAGTTTGCCTTTAAATGGTATGGAGATTGTCATTCCTTTGCCTTTAAATGCGAAGCTTCTAGTTTTGTATAGATGAACAGAAGAACTTGCTTAACAATTTGACCCTTAGGCCATGATTCTTGTTGGAAACCTTCGTGTGTGATGTAACTGATAGGCAGCAAGGAACAATAGTTACGGTTTGATTAAGATCATGTCATACACAAACTACTCGCATTGAGTTGTGAGGAAGTGGTAGAAAAAAAGGTAAGTTGGTTGCATCTGCGAATCTTGACATTTTGATTGAGTTGCATTTTATAAGCATCGAAACTTTACTCTTTAGTAATCTTGTATTCGTACGCATTGACATATTTGAAGTCAAGTAACTTTTTGATCCATCTTTACCACGTTTGCACGGAACACCTCATAAATAGCTGACCAGTTTTGAGCAACTTCTGCATGGAATCATATGTAATCATTTCTTACATAAGTGATATTCTTGAACCTAACTTCTTAAAAATAGTTGCGTTGCAAGGCATGAACATAAATTGATTCCATTAATTATCTCCTCTAGTATCCTGAATAAAACAAATGCTTGAAAATCACTATTTGTTGCCTATGTACCTTTTCATCTATTTGAAGGGTGGAATCAAGAAAACCAGAAAGGTATTCCTCTGCAGCACCTCTGTCGCGTACGTTCACTTTAACTTACTCTGTTTGATTCCATGCCTTTTCCGAGCCTGATATTACATTGCCAAACCTAAAAGCTTGAAACGTTACGATCATCCTGGAACTTCATCACTGTGTGCCTGTATTGTGTAGCATATGTTGCAACTGACCATGTGTAGTTTGTATTTGAAACAGCTGATGCACGACTGCGTATTGTCTCTGAGCGCGTTGACCTTATTGACAACATCATCATTTCGGTTACGGTGATAACCAAGAGATAATATTACCTTTGGTCGTATATCCTTATATTTCTTTCCCATGTTGAGCTTTCTTTACGCTTCTACAGGTGGGCCCTCCTAATTCACAGTTCCTGAAGTCACCGGACAAGAGCACATGGAATGCAAGAGAAGTAGCTGATTCTGTCCTGTCTGACAAGTCGGCATTGGTAATATTGCTCCTTCCGACTTCTGTTCTTCCGTTTGACAGGATTTACCGACTGGAATAATCCTTCAGTATAAATTTCCAGTCACCTTTTTTATATATATATATATGATGACCAATTTGCTCCCTGGGAAGATCAGGATTATGCTTTTTTGTCCTTTGGCCTAGCTTGTTCAGATGCACCATAAATGGTCGAGGATGTGAAGAATACTATGTTTTCCGCTCCAAGGTTGAGGTTTATTCTAGTGTGTTGCACAACATATGATTAAATATTTGGTCAACATATGAAGGTGTGAACGAGGTCATGTGTCCAATCCTGATATCCCAAGTATTTGTTATGAAGCACACTGTCCAAGCCTCCAGCCCAAGAAGGGTGTTGAGATAATTAATATTTGTGTATGTTCATATAAGCTAAAACCTTTTAGTTGCCTGAGTTCTTCATAGTCGCTACCTTTCTGTAACAAGTTTGTGGTGAACCGAAGTCTACATCATGGTTAAACTATATCCTTAGTCTGTCCCCAACTCACCCTTCTTGTTATGCAGCGAGTTACTACAAGTCAACGCTTGGCAGAGAGCTCTGTTCTTGATGCACATTCTAGCGAAGTAAGTAGGGCATCACAAGCGCATGCTTTGTTCTACTTTCTTCCAACGGCTTTGTGTAGCATCTTAAATGGGACGAAAATCTATTGTTATTCTTGGGATAACTTTAGGGTCATTATTTTTTCATCTTAGGTTAACGGTGAACCCTACTGGTACTACGAGTACTTGGTTCGAAAATCACCAACACAAATGGTATTTTCTTCGTCAAATATCCTACTTTTTATCTAGAAAAGTATTCTGTCCTTTATAAAATTTGTTCCTCGTTTGTGGTTCAGAGTCAAGGAGGGAACAATTTTAGGCAGTACGTTGCCTGTACAGCTGAACGAGATGGTATGGCGCACTAGTTCTGTTTCTTCTTTTTTTGTATACGTGACTTGTAATGTTGATAACACTCTTGAAAACATAGTTGCTTCATATGACAAATTACGTTAAGTTCTTATTGTTTACTCCGGAGTCGCTCTTAGCCTAGAACGAGCTCCGTTATCATGGCTGGCACGCTGGCCCTGACCATGAATGCATTGCCTATCATGAAATAAGAAAAGGTAAAAAAGAAGGAACAAAGGAGCTCAAAGGATCAAGCTAGATGAAAATGGATTTTTCAAATGAATTGAATTTCTTGGTTACGATATTTCATTGCTTCTGGTCACGCCCAGTCATATGTGTATCACAGGTTACTTGTACACGCTGAATGCCTCGACTTTAAGCATGCAATGGGACACGGTAACCTCTTACTCTAAAAGATTTTGGATTAAAGTTTCGTTTCTATCTGCCGCATCCAATTCAGGAAACTTGCTTGTGATTGCTTGCTTTTTGTTAGAGAATCCAATGGTTCAAAGCTTTTTGTCTATGCTACTGATCATATTTATTCAAAAATTCTGAAAGCTTATGTTGATGATTTTTCGTCGCAGATGGGACCAATACTAAAACAAACAGTAGACTCCTTTCGCCTTCTTCCTCCTACGGTTGACTACGTACCTCCTTACAAGGATCCATGGAGATTCTGGTGACTCTGCTCTGCGTTTCATGAAATGGCGCTTTCTGGTGTTGCTTGATGGCTATTTGAGTTAGTGTTCTGCCGTGCTCTTTTTTTGTAGTATGATATGGTCGATTCTACAGTAACTAACTGGTTTAGTGAAATTTTGACTTCGAGTAAGAACTGAATTAAAGAGCTGTTCTTGTAAGAAGAATTCCATTTTTCCATATTTTTCTCCCGTCAGAAATCGAAACAATGTAGGTACATTCCCACGTCATATATTAGCCTATAAAATCGATGTCTCATTTATTTGCGACACCATGGAAGATTTATCATCGGAAGAAGCCATTACATATAACGATAGAGAAAAGCAAAAGGAGCCTAGTCTCTCAAAATAATGAAGTGTGAAAAAATGAACAGTTCAGTCATGTCGATCAGTCGACACTGTTCTAAGTTTAACAGTGTAGTCTATCTCCAGCACCACGTTTTAATTTGAGCTCATCCACACGATCTTCAAAGTCATAGATTGATCCCAGATTTTCACTTTCATCATCACTAGTATGAACATAGAAAATCACTTCCTCTATCTTCACTTCCTCCGAATGCCTACAACAAAGATATTCAGTATCCTGCTCTCTTATATTATTAAAGTAAGAAGAGACGTCCATTCTGATAATGATGGATTTCCAAATTACATGTGAATCAAATCATGATGCATGAGAACACACAGCCGTTTTTATTGATTGATTTGATGAACCCATTGCTTTGAACCAAAACAACATGTCATGTTAATCAATATCACATCTTATAGGAGCGATAAATTATTCTCTCGATACGGATTTAATTACAATATTGATTTATATAAGAAATAAAATTATCCATGTTATGAATCGTTAATGAAACGATCATATATCGTTTTATATAAAATTATCGTGAAATATGTTTTAAATTATGTATTTTAATTCTGAATTATTGATATAATTTTCTTACGTTATTAACACGAATAAAGAAAATTCTTAAAAACAATGATGATATAATATTTTTATTAGTTCCAAATGAAGGGAGTAAACTTTTCTTTGTAATGCCCGATCAATGTCACATTTCCCTTACACGAGAAATACTGTCGAGCAAGAAGCGACACTTCAAAACATGACAGTGTTAATGCTTCGAACACAGTTTTTGGAGAGTGCTCGCTCCAATAGTGTTTTGAGTTGATAAGCCACAAAGATTTTGGATAATATTATAGAAAAAACACGTGACATTTGCAACAGCATTGTTGATGCTGTTGTAAACACTCGTTGAGTCTCAGAAACTTCACTGAACGTTTATAAATTCTATTGACAAGAGAAAACCCGAGTTCCGAGAAAGCCCATTCGTCATTAAGAAACCCTGCTACCAATGTTTTTTGACAGTGGATTTCTCTGACATTCATTGGGATTCATCCCTAAAGACACAAGTCACACACAATAACAGCAATAAACCTAATTAATCATGTTCAAGATATATATCTAAAAAAATATATGATATACGGAATTATTATCCCATCATTTCTTAGAGAATAAAAATCCAACGGGGATGCAAAGGAAACCACACAAGCACAAATTTGGAACATAGTGAAACAGGTTGGCTGATGTGTTTATGCTCAAATGTCACCCTGTCATTGATACCCTCACCATATATTTTTGTTAATTAGATGTTCTTTTTTATTCGTTCCTGGACCTTTTAATATAATCACGTGCTAATGTAATCTGAATAATCCGTCGACTGAAAGGTGATCTCACATGCGGGAGAGTGGGGAGAGAGGGAGAGTGGAGAGGGGAGAGGGCGGCGAGGGGGGAGAGGGCGGCGAGGTGAGGTGAAAAGAAATAGAGAGATTGGGATTTTATTTTAGGGTTTGATTCAGAAATATCCGTTGTCTCAATTATTATTATTATATATATATATATATATAATCATTAGTTAGATTAAATTTGAAAATTCTCATATTTATCATCTTATATTTTTTGTAAATTAATTATAATATATAATTATTCACGATCTTATTATTAATTTTCCTTAAATATATTTAAAAATCAATATGTTTGTTAGTGATATTTTGATCAATTATCTTAAATTAAATATATCGATCTTCATTATTTATCCATCAACATCGATCCACATATTTATTCATTTGATTAATATACATTATAAAATTTTGGGTTATTACAAATAGAGATCAAACCAAGATCTTATTTATTGAGATCTTAGATTACATCCTTGCGATTTCTCCGTATTCATCTTTCTTGCAGAGTTGATGCTCCTCGCACATACAAACTCAGATTCCAATATGCTCCCGGACTACGGTACCTGCAAACTGCACAACAAGCCTTCAACTATTTGCAAGACTGTAAACAATAAAACATGAGGAAAGAACAGAATCAAGTAGCAGCAACAGCGACCGGCGAGGGAAAACTAAGGCAGAAAGAACCAAGTTAACAACAATTAAAAGAAGCGACAATCAAGCAGCAGAACGAGCAATGAAACATGACCCTGAAAAGAAAGAAACATGACACAGCCAAGCAGCCGAAGTGTGTGTCACCCCGTCCAGATTTCTATGACATAATCGGCCAATGCAAACGAAAGCAGTCACGGATACTAGCATAGACATGAAATGGGAAAAAGGAAGAAGTTACATGTGACAAAGGGGTTAGTCGGTCTGCAGCCGTGCTATATATTGGTCATAGAATTTCCCTGCTTTTTCCAGCTCTCCAAGTTCAGTGTAACAATCAGCAATAGCACCATAAGCTTCTGCATTCCCGGAATCTTCACCCTCTCTCTCGGAAACTGACAGAACCATGGAATGATATTTGATTGCTTCCCTATACATTCCTTGCCTCTGTAACGAGGCACCTGAAATAAGCCATGTCGAGTTCATTACTTAAAAAAAAAAAAAAAAGGGGGGGGGGGGGGGGGGGGGAAGAGAGATTGACAATACTTCGAACCTCGGTAAAAGATGAACAGAGTTCTGCCATTTTCCATTAACATACAAATCCCATGTTAGTTACAATTTTAAACTACATGTCGGAAATAAAACGACTAGCAGTAAGCATACCTCCCAAAGATACAGGGGCTGAATGATAAGCCCCACTTTGCAAGGGGCAATACTCCTTTTCTTATAAGCATGGATTGAAGCTGATCTTCAAGTCTTATAAACAAACATTTGTATTTTTATATGTAACTCACCAAAGCACTAATTTCAAAGACCACAATCAATTTTGACTTATAAAGTATCCGTCATACACATTTACAAGTAATCAATCTAAGGCCAGCAAGAAGGTCCTTACATTAAGTCCATCTCCAAACTTTTGATTTATAGATCATACTGGTGCCCAACACAAAGCAAAGATGAGGAGTCACGTGGTCTTCAATAAATAGTAATGATTGGGTGCGGAAGATCATTACCGGCTCCATGAAGTGCCTTTCAGCACAATGTGAAGTTGATTAGAACATGTATACTGTTGTTTTCTTTTTGGGTTTTTTTTTTTCTAAAACCAAAACCCAGAAAAAGCCATAATTTTAATTCACACGGAGCGATGGACCTTTTGTAGATGACAAATGAGTAGAGAACATCCCGGTTTCATAAGAATATAAATCCACAGCCCCGATGAATTCAGCATACCTAGGCCTCTGGCTGCTTTCTTTTCCTCAGTAGGATCATTAAGATTCTGTGCCAGCTGAAGAGCTTCTTTGAACTCTTCAAATGCCTTCTCGGGATTCTGATTCCTCAGGTAGTTTTTGCCGCTTTTCAATCGGGAAATCAGCTTATGTTTCCTTGGATCAACAATCACTTCACTCTCACTGATTCGTGCACTAGCTGGAGCATAACTCAATGTTGGTGCATACGACTCAATCTTAGCTTGCCTCCTTAAAGCTGCATTGATCTGACGGAGCTGTTCATTCACACGTTGGAGTTCTGCTTTTCTTTGTCGTGCCAGCAGTCCTGAGGCACAAGCATACAAGCATCAGGAAACTGAAGAATTTGCTGCATTACCTTTATCTACAAAATCTAGGATAGAACACAGACTTCTATATAAGCATCATTAGCACGCCTAAAAATCGGATAAGATACCAAGATTTGTAGTGAAATAAAAGGGTACAAATAAAGCACTGATGCAATTTTCATCCATCTGCTACCATGCCTTGTTTTGTCTTCAAGCATTCGACGGACATGAGGATAATTGCAATCATCACAAGCATAGAATCATATTAACAAGGGATTAGAGTTGGTGCTGCAAGCAACACCCAATAAAGTGTTGCAAGCACCATTCCCATCACAACTTTTTTTTTTCAAAAAAGAAAGAAACTTTTGAAATTCAAAAATCTCAGAAATCAGTTCTTAAAAATCGTGGTTCAAAACTGTAGGCAGCAGTTTGGTGGGTGTTGTTTGCAGCACCTACTTTATTTCATTATTAACAAATGATATTTGACATAGTTAATTAAATGATTGTATCCTGACATGTCATCAACCATTCCCTATTGGAGAAATTTATTCACAGCTTCTATTCCATTAAAATCTGATCACGTGGCTCATACGGCCATTTTTACAATCTAAATCTTTTCAAAGATATGATTTCAAGCAATTGTATTGAGTTTTGATCAGTATTTAGTAAACGACTAGGTTGATATCTTCAGACATAGTTTTAATTATAAACTACAAGAGACATTATCAAATAATAGAAAGGTAATCTGAGAATGTCACAGGAATCAGCTCTCATCCAAGGTAGCTATGGAGAATGCTCTTAACCACTATCCAACACAAACAAGGGTATCACAATCAAAACATTTGCTTCACATCAAATATTCATCAGATATATAAATTAGCTGACCTCCAACGGTGGCACCTATAAGGGCTACAGATAGCAGCAGCGGCATATTGAAAAAGGAGTTATCAGCCTCACATGTTTCTGCCAGAGCTTCGAATGGAGCAGCCATCACCAAAGCATTAGCTAGAAGTACAGCTGCAGAGAGCCTCTTCAACATCCAACCCTATCCATAGAAGAAAAATATTTGCTTGAATATGGGCTCTTGAAGCACTAATTATAATACAGTAAAAAAGCAACTCTAAACAATGCATTTAAGGTATAGTGAAAATTAACTAGAGATACTATATACAAAAAATAATGCTAAAAAATACCACACTCATAATTATTTCCTGTTAGATACCCCACTCATAATGCCAAACAATGAGGTAGTTTTTTAATTTTTATCTATTTATTTATATTTTTTAATAATGTCCATTAGTGGGCAGAAATTCATTGCTCCAATTCTACAACACATAGATCCATGACACGCATTGAAAGACTATTACAACTTTCACTTACAAGGTTGCAGACTCATAGTCCAAAAAACAAAATGTCATCTCACGGGCAACCTTATTAGTCTCTCTATGTATCTAAGAGCAACAAACATCCACAAAAATAGACATTATATTGAGACAATCATCTATAATGCTACCATAAGGATAGATACACTTTTCGGCTAGCAATCATCTCAACTGTTGGTTTATAGTCCGATTCAAGGATTATATGCTCCATGCCCACATACCTCGCAAATTCAAAACCAAACTTTTTTTTAAAAAAAAAAAGGTTTTTCGGAGAGAAAATCATTTGGTCCAATCGATAGCCCGTAAATCGAAGAGGACCAGATAAACCGACGGCAGCCGATGAGATCACCCCACTTGCTAGTTGAGCACTCACAAGGATTCAATCTTCATATTTTTTCCATGAAGGGTAAGCCGCTAACCAAGTGAGGTAGGGATGACCTAAATTCCAAAACAAACTTAATAGCCAAAGTCACCAACTATCGGATCTAGCTTCATCTAATGTTCTTTCCCGCAGCCATGACAACTTTCCCATTACAGTTCCTCCATTGTAATAGACTAATCTTGAGTAGGGTATTTAATGGTAATAAAATTCTCTAAATGATAGCTATTGGTAAATCAATCTAAAATTTACTAGGTGGCTATTGGTGGCTAATCCTTCAAATGACACCTGTATCATAAGTGTCGATATATTATTGATGGACATATATAACCTAGGTATCGACATTGGTCGCTTCTTTTATGTTACTTTTGGAGGTTTTTTCACTTATTTACGTCAAGAACGATAAGCGTCTAAGCCTCATCGAGACCTTAGCTCATGTTAGCGACTAGCGGCAAGCGATGCACGAGATGTTAGTAAAACACTCGGGTATTACATCCTCCCCCTTTAAAATTAGTTTTGTCCTAAAAAATTAAGGGATGATTATCTTGAAATAGTTACGAATAACGGACTTGCATCTCCTATATTCTGATGTTATTCTTTCTTATAAACTAAAGCTCAAGGTGACTGGAACATCATTATCGAGCTAATATTTTTATAACGACTATAGATCATCACTTACAGGAGTTAATACCACGTTCAGTAAACAAACCACGGATTTTCTAATTCTGAGTGTAGCTTTGGATCTTCTAGTTCCGAGTGTAGCTCTTATATTCTGATGTTATTCTTTCTCATCAACCAAAGCACAAGGTGACTGGAACATCATTATCGTGCTAATATTTTTATAGCGACTATAGATCTCACTTGCAGGAGTTAAATACCACGTACAATGAACAAACCACGGATCTTCTAATTCTGAGTGCAGTTTTGGATCCTAAAAAGGGCTATAGATGTCTCAAAGTTGAGGATGTGTGCAAACTAACTAAAAAAATATTATCATCTTGATTTTTCTGATCAATAAAGAATTCGTCTAGAATCAAAGCTACAACATTATCAGATTGATGTCCCAAATCATCTAGTTCTATGGAAGTGTTCAAATATATTTGAGTTATAACGTGAGATGGCCATAAATGGAAAAAATAATATTTATTCATTCATTTGAAGGTAGCATTAAAATATCCTCTCTCTCTTTTTTTCCTGTTTGTGTTTCTTGTTAAAGTTAATAAATTTTTCTTATTCTCAATTATAGGTTGATTCGACTTATTTTGACTCTTCCGATATCGACAACTGAACATGCTTTTTTAGCAATGAAGATTGTAAAGACATAACTTCACAATAAAATAGATGATGGATTTTTGAGAGACTACTTGCTTGCCTATATTGAAGATGATTGCTGAGTAATTTAATAATGCGGTTATTAACGATTCCTACGGGATGAAAGAACGACGAGGACAAATGGTAAAAAAAATAAAAAGAACGACGAGGACAATTAAAGTGCTGACTAATTATATTTTCATCAATATATTAATTTAGTTAAACAAGTTATATAGATAATAAATAATTTTATTTAAGATTTTCATGTATTTTTTTTAAAAATATTTTGATTGTCGCCTAAGCATGAGGAATGGGTACCAACCAAAGTAATAGTATTATGAAGCTTCTGTTATGTTTATGATGATTAAGACTTCAGTGTATCCGCAACATTGTAACGTTATTTCATCATGAGATATCTAGTTTTATATTTTTGTTACCTTAACCTCCTGAATTTCCGTCGCTTTGTTAAGTGTTGTACCATCGGTAAAACCATGCGTCACAAGTTTATTGGCAGAAAATCTTAGGGCATTACATTACTTTTAATCCAGGAAAATATACAAGATAACCTATATATATATGGTATTTTGCATGACATCATTCAAGCTCATAGTTTTACCAACGATTAGTTTTTAGGACAAGATTGATTCATGGTTTTATCAATTTTTTTTTTTGCATTCCATAAAAGCAAATCCACCGTACTTGCGGAATGAATGGTTTTATAATGAAAACGATAGACTTTCTTTTATCACCGTTAAGTGAGCTTCTCAAGCAAAGTTAAAAACAAGAACTATTCATGTTTCCTTCAACGAGTTGACTCAAGATCATGAACTACCATGAACTATCATGAACAAGTCAAGGGAACATTCCCGACCAAGTACAGGGTGCACCCATTCAAGTCTAGGATGCTATGCATACCAAATCAAGGTCACTCACAAGAGTCTTATGGTTTAGCCTAGGGTTAGCCATAACGGCAGCGCTTTCTTAAGCAGGCCAAATTTTGGGACGTTACAATGTGGTATCAAAGCCTATGTTCAAAAAGAAATAAGTGAAAAGCTTAGGTTTAAAAAGGAAAAGTGAGTTGAGCGTTAGGTAAGGGGCCCGGGATTAAGGGTTGAGGATATATTTTACTTGCTTTTCTTACTTGTTTTAAGAATTTACTCGAAACATTATAAGAATCAAGTAGTGCGCAAGGTAACTATATGTATGGTAACATTGTGTTATGGCTTTCGCTACTTGTTTTGGACAGTGTTTGCGTGTTCTAAGCATAAAGGAACATGTTCTCAAGTGAATCCAATTATTTATAAGGACCACGATATGATGTGCCATAATAACGACAAGTATGCCTAATATGGTTTGGTTTATGTGTTTGTAACTATATGTATGGATTGTGTTAGCCATGGTTCAAGCCATTGTTTTGCCCACATTTTTATGTGTTTCTATGTGAGAATGATTATGGTTTTGTGTGAAAAACATGCATTTGCAAGTTACCAACATGGTTTATCAAACTATCGACATGCTTTCCATGAAAACCGGCATACTAGCTTCTTATACTTTGAAAATCAAGAACTGTTTTCCATGCTTTGCGAGCTAGTTTCCAAGGTCATGAAACACCAAAAACATGTTAAGGGAACATATTCCCGACCAAGATAACATGACGTACGTTAGAGGGTTCATGACAACCCATGATGCACCAACCTATTAAGTAGTAAGGATACCAAGTATCGCAAGTCATGACCGCTCGCTTCCCAAGGTTATAGGTGTGTGATATCTGCTATGTACTGCCTGTTCAAAACACATAAACCAGGTTTACACTAGTTTAATATCGAGTGTTCGATCATTGAAAGTGCCTAAGTTACACGTTTTGCTATGTTTTCATGTTTATCGCTTCTTTGTGTTTCAAGTCGCTTTATCAAAATCTCATTGTTTTTACATGTCATAGTATAGTTGCTGAGATTTTTGTCTCATTTTCAAAATGTTTTGATGATTTCACATAATCAAGTGGGACATGGGAATGATGCACGGAGAGCGGACATAGTAATCACTAGTATATATAGTAATCACTAGTATATATGTAATCTCTAGACTACTTTTGGTTTTGTGATGCTTATGTAATAAACTCATGTAAGAATCCGCTTTTATCAATAAAAGTACTTCATATTTCATAAGAGTCTTGTGGTTTAGCCTAGGGTTAGACCAAGGCGGTAACGCCTTTTTAAGCGGGTCAAATTTTGGGGTGTGACAGTTGACTACCATATTGAAACTGAAGGAGCCTTATGAATGAAGACTTGCAGTGATGACTGTTTGAGTTTGATAATTGAATGAACTTTAATGCTTGTGTTTCGCAAGAATAGTTTATGAACGAATTTTAAGATTTTTCAATTTAAAATCTTTTAAAACTTTTATATATGGATATCTGATATTGCCCTGATATATCGTCCGCTATCCGCTATAAATTTAATAAAGTAAATTTTACAAAATCGTCTTACATTTAGCTCAATGACATATAACCCCTTAAGTTTCAAAGGGCACAAACCACCCTCGAAGTTCTGAGAAACGACACAAAACCTCCTTATATAATTACGATGGCATGGAGTATTCAACTCTAGGATTTATTCGACTCTGATGTCATATTAAACCTTTTAGGTTTCAATTAAAAAATTAGTTGACCATGAGTTCTCAATTCACGATGTGGATTTGATAGATTCAACCAAGAAAACCAAAAAAACCCATAAACCTCTTTTTGATCCCAGGGATTCCTGAACTTGACGGCCTTCGCAGTCCCATCAGCGAAAAAAATAACACCGCCAAGAATCTCCGCAACATTGTCCTTGAACTCCAAGCTCATCGTCACCACAGACACTCGGGTTCTCGAGCACCGACTCACTGGGAGAGAAACAAAGGAAGCATAAGAAAAAGGAGAAGCAGCAGATGTTGGTATCGGTGCTGATAATGTGATCGTTGTGGGTGATGAGATGTCGACAACTGATTAGGAAGAAAGAAGGTGTTGATGGTGATAATGGTGGAGATGAGAGTGTGATGATGGTGAAAGATGAGGTTAATCGCGGTTGAGAGTTTGGTTTGATAATGCTTTCATTGCGTGAGTGATACGGGTGGGCTTTAGTGCCATTTTTTGGGATGGATGGACTTGCATTTTTCTTATTCCCTCCGTCCATATTATTTAAAGAGGAAATGGAATGTGATGTTAGCAATATGTGTTATTAAGGATTAATGGATGATCAAAATTAAATGATTAGTGAATTTTTAGAACAAAATCACTTAAAAAAAATCCATTGTTAGATGCGCCTAGCAACACAACCTGTATATTGCTAACATCAAACTCCATTTTTCTTTATTTGAAACACTTTACTATTTAAACCGTTCCAAAATATATAGGAATACAATGTATTCCTTTGGTAACTTTTTCAACCACAAAATTATAAATTTATATAATCTGCTACAATAGACTCCACTATCTCTTATTCTAATAAACTCACTACTACTAAAAAAATATTCATTTTTTATCAAATTCCACAAAATTCAACACACAAAAATGATCATGCCGTCAAATTGTTGCATTTAATTCGGATCAAAGTGTTGCATTTAATTCAGATCAAAGTGTTGCATTTAATTCAGGATGGAGAGAGTACAGTATCTATCTAAAATTCTTCTAGCACCACACAAGTATTCTTCTAGCCGTCAAAGTACTTTATCTAAAATCTTGGAGGGGGTTGTTTTTTTCCCTTAAAAAAATTGAAGCTAAATAGATGATCAAAGAAATAAATAAGACATAAATTTAAATGACATAATTTGGGTCCGGTGGGTGATGAATGCCACCACCCACCGACGTTGGTGGAAGCAAATTAGGTCAGAAAGGATCGACTATTCTGATACCATGTCATAAAATAAAATAGGAGATGATAATTCAATGATATTATTGATCATGACATACTCTATACTTATAGAGTAGTCAAATATAAAATAATGAAATATTACAACGATGAAATAAATAAACTAGAAAACAATATAATCCAGGAAATCAAACGAATTTAGAGGATAACAATAAAAAAGAGGGTTTCCTAACATACTCACACTTTGAAGTAATGTATTTTTTCTTTCTTCTTTTTGGGTTGGGGTGGGGGGCGGGGATTGATGAGTTTGCAATTTTCTCACTAAATGGTGTAAGATGTCGATTTATTGAAGTGCCAGAACTCTAATTTTGATGCTTAGGTGCATGTCGAACAGCAAAAATGAAGCCTGACACCCTAACTGGAGAACTGGGAAAGTAAGTTGACACATCATTGCGTTCCTGGTGATGGTGTAGAATTGAGCAAGACTGATCACCTCTACCCTAATTCATTGGGTGTAATGGTCCGTTCTTGCTAGCTCAAAGCTACATGTGGCAATAAAAGATATTTGTGAAGGCCAAACAATACACAATCCTCATGGCAAGCTTATTTTCATTACTTTCCCAAATGCAAGAAGCCTTTCAATTCTGATGGAAGGAACTCATGGTATCATCCCATGTTCGTAACCTCCCCAATGAATACCAGTACAGTGTCTCATCCAAAATTCTGGGAAATGATTAAGAATGACTATCATTACTAAATAATCACCTAGAAAGAATTTCCAAGAGACTGTAGAGAAGAGTGTCCTACACTCTTACAATCCTCCAGAGAACCATAATCGCAGGACTGACACATTCATGATCTCCGAAGGTTACTGCATGAGGCTTCATTCATAACATAAATGATACAAATCAAGTATACTTCACCTGCCGAACTGAAGATAACAGAACTGAATTATTATGAAATGTAATTTGATCTGGTGTCGATTGTGTGCTTAAAGGTGCTTTATGTAAAGCTCCGAGGTGACGAGGCTACCAGTCCATCCTACCTAAGCAAGACTTGAAATCCTATTTCCCGCAAAAGTTCACCTACCACGCTGGACTGTGACAACCCATGCTGCCAAGGATGCCATATAACTCAATCTTGTGATAGATTTTTCACCACAAGCTAATCTACCTCATATCCAGTCACAAGCTTAATCTTAGATCTCCTGAAGATGTATGAAGCCAATAAATAGAATGTAAACTTCTGGAATACATCCCGAGTTACATCAATTAAAGGAAACTTAAAAATCACAGAATGCACTCCTAAGGATAATTTGTTAGAATTGAATTAAACACTGCCACAAAAGCGACAACTCGATCTCATTAGTTTTTCCAATGCAAAATCCCTCAAATGAAAGATGACGGGGCACTTTCTTATTGAACCCATACAAAATCAGTGCAACAGCCCCTACATAACGCATAGAGTGATACATTTGCAGCGATATGGGGAGAGCCCAATGACGAAATCCAGCGCCCCAAATTGAGTCTAATTAGCACACATGCATGAGAGAAGCTCATTTTCAACCTAAAAGCCCAAGTCAAAACAGATTTTTCACGCAAATATGCAACTCTCTTTTCTCCTTTACAATCAATGCGATAAACCACCATCCCACACAATATCCACACCTTTCTCATTTACAGCCTACAAATCGAAATGAATACACGAACTTGTACCAATCCAAGAATCAAGCACGCCGGCGAAATAACTCAACACATACCCTAGGCGCCTAAAATACCCACCAACAGTGAATCCCTCATACAAATGTCCCGACAACTCCACCCAATTCTCACCCAACACCAAAACACACAATCAGAGCAAACAATGAACAAAACCAGAAAGCAAAAAACAGACAAATGGGACTAAACTAATCTCATTCAAATGCAAAAGCATTTACCACGAAAGAGAGATTGAACACTGGCACCACCCTCATTTTTGTTACCTTTTAAGGGTTTGGTTGCATGGTTTGAGTGTGAGTTGGATGAAAAGACGCAAGTGGGTCGAAAATGAGGGTGTTGAGAGGGTAAAAAAGAGAGAGGAGGCATCAGAAGAGTTGAGGTTTGAGGGGAGAAGGGAAAGGTGGTGTGTTGGTGATGGTGGGAATGGATTGAGTGTGGACAAATGGAGGCGGATAGAGGTAAATGACAGACAAAGGAGGTGAAGAAGGTGCTCGATAAAACTAGATACAAGTTGTGTGTTGATAGGACATATCCAACGATAAATGACAAAGAGATAAATAATAATATAACTTGTGTTTTGGTAAGACATATCCAAAGAAGAATTTTTTGATCATTTATCTACACCATTGATTAATCCCTAACAACACATAATAATAGCATTATATTACCTTTGCCTTATTTATGATGGGGAAAGAGAATTTGCTCCTACCATCACACAAGCTTATGTGATGTTAGAAGCCAATTAAAATTGATCCAACGATTGTGATTTGATCGTGAAAAATGAAGGGATAAAAATTGAAAAGGTTTCATTGGGATTGGGGAAAAGCAAACAGTTTCAGGAACCCAAAAGTTGAAGCACCGCCGGAGAAGTGTCGGAAACTACTACGAAGTCTCCGCAAGGTCGAAGTCCACCGCGAGGAGAAACAGCCTATCAATTTCGATTCTAGAGTTGAAGCAAATGCGGAAGAGAAATTGAATGTCCATCTGAGTTCTCATCGGTATTCATGTAATAAAGCCCCATGAGAATTCATTTTCTTACCCAAATCTCAAATGAATCTTTTAAATACTCATTTGAAATGGACCAAAATTTATTGGGATCATAAATTGCTCTTCTATGACTTCGTTTCTATTCGAAATTGACGGGTTCAACGTAATGATGAAGATTTAGGTTTCTCTTATGATTTGCAAAATGGTCACAACCATCAGCCTTTTTCTTCTTCCATTTATTTAAATTTTAATGAATTCTTGTTAAATCTTATCCCTTCATTTTTCATGACTAAATCACAATCGTTGGATCTATTTTAATTGGTTCCTAGCATCACGAATACTAATTATCTCAACACCCTTCTTGCGCTGGAGACTTGGACTGTGTGCTTCATAACAAATATTTGGGATATCAGGAGTGGACACATGACCTCGTTCACACCTTTTTCATATGTTGAACAAATATTTAATCATATGTTGTGCAACACACGAGAATAAACCTCAACCATGGAGCAGAAAACATAGTATTCTTCACATCCTCGACCATTTATGGTGCATCTGAACAAGCTAGGCCAAAGGACAAAAAAGCATAATCCTGATCTTCCCAGGGAGCAAATTGGTCATCATATATAAAAAAAAAGGTGACTGGAAATTTATACTGAAAGATTATTCCAGTCAGTAATTCATGTCAAATGGAAGAACAGAAGGCGGAAGGAGCAACATTACCAATGCCGACTTGTCAGACAGGACAGAATCAGCTACTTCTCTTGCATTCCATGTGCTCTTGTCCGGTGACTTAAAGAACTGTGAATTAGGCGGGCCCACCTGTAGAAGCGTAAAGAAAGCTCAACATGGGAAAGAAATATAAGGATATACGACCAAAGGTGATATTATCTCTGAGTTATCACCGTAACTGAAATTATGATGTTGTCAATAAGGTCAACGCGCTCAGAGACAATACGCAGTCGTGCATAAGCTGTTTCAAATACAAGCTACACATGGTCAGTTGCAACATATGCTACACACTACAGGCACACGGTGATGAAGTTCCAGGATGATCGTAACTTTTCAAGCTTTTAGGCTTGGCAATGTAATATCAAGCTAGGAAAAGGCATGGCATCAAACAGAGTAAGATAAAGTGAACGTACGCGACAGAGGTGCTGCAGAGGAATACCTTTCTGGTTTTCTTGATTCCACCCTTCAAATAGATGAAAAGGTACATAGGCAACAAATAGTGATTTTCAAGCATTTGTTTTATTCAGGATACTAGAGGAGATAATTAATGGAATCAATTTATGTTCATGCCTTGCAACGCAACTATTTTTAAGAAGTTAGGTTCAAGAATATCACTTATGTAAGAAATGATTACATATGATTCCATGCAGAAGTTGCTCAAAACTGGTCAGCTATTTATGAGGTGTTCCGTGCAAACGTGGTAAAGATGGATCAAAAAGTTACTTGACTTCAAATATGTCAATGCGTACGAATACAAGATTACTAAAGAGTAAAGTTTCGATGCTTATAAAATGCAACTCAATCAAAATGTCAAGATTCGCAGATGCAAC